>CAJNJA010093107.1:0-19551 GCA_905231915.1 Symbiodinium necroappetens
TCTTCCAACAGCTACGCCATCAAGAATCTTGGTTGCGCTTACAGCCTCTGCCCCGACGCAGTGACCCAGCTAATTCTCCTCTCATGCACTGCGCATTGTGCGGATGTAGGCGTAGATACAGCCCAACCTTGCTTCTGCCTGCCGCTGCCTCGAGCCTGAAAGGAAGAAGGACGAGATCGAGCGTGTCGCAAAGGCGAACCGTTAAGTTCAGAACGCCAGCCGAGCCGAGCCACCACGGAAGAAAAATCGTCTCAGCACGAAAGAGGAAGGGCGTTTCCCGTTTACCTCTTTTTGCTCGAGTGGCCCTAAAACCTCGGCTCGGCCCACGTCGCTTTGGCCCAAGGCTCAGGCCTCTAGGCAGGTGCGGTCCCAGCCCCGGGCCCCCCGAAGGGTCTCAAGGGCGCGGCACCCTGGCCGTAGACTAAACGAAGATTTGCAAAGCTCTTAGAAGATCCCACTTTGACACTCTGTGTGCTGGCCTTGGGACCTTTGTGGGTTGGTATAAGACTCAGATTGTAATCTCGCGCACTCGTAGGAAGTCTCGGCGTGGAGAGTATAGATACCCATAGTCCAGCTACCACAGTAAACCAATAAGATCCTACTTCTCACGGCGTGTGACACTTCGTGTCGAGCCTCTGTGCCTAAGTTGCATCTTTGATGGCTGCGATGCGAACACATAGGAAGGTGGGAGCTCAACTTTACCTGCTGTGATCGATTCGCTTCGCGTTGCGTCCGTCTCTGCGGCAGGTCGTGAAGGCCTAGCAGAGATCCCGTGCTGTGGCCGCCCAGGGATGTGGTGCTGTTCGAGCTGTGCTCCAAAGGAGCCTACTACCAACAATAGCATCGCTTACCCATGTCGGTGATGGAGTGAGACGCGACGGTGTTGTTTCATTCTGACACAGCCGTGGCGACGCCACCTCCCTGCTCGCTCTCCCCCCCGCTGCGCAGCTAAGCTCAGTCTGCCAGGACGCCACGAGCTCCAAATTAGTGGGCTTGTCGGACGAGATCGGCCGGGTGCCAGGTTGACCGTAGCCATGATCAGACGGCGGCATGCGGATCTGCAATTCTCGCAAGCTGGGCTCAAGACCTCAACCACAATATATGAGTTCAAGAAGCAATCCACCGTCCAATGAGCACCTGCGTTCCAATTGCACATCACAGCAGGCGTGCATGTTCGTGCGTCTCCCGTGTGTTGTGTATTGATCGCATCCACGTCCTTAGCCTAGACTTGCCTTATCCCTGCCAGACTCTGCCGACTCCGCGCTAACTCTGACACGGTTCTTCAATTGGAGTAGAGAAGAGAAGAACGCACCATGGCAGACGATCGGGGGCAGAAGAGGAAATTGTCAGAGGAGCAGGCCAGCTTCAAGAAAGCCAGGGGAATTGTGGCTGTTGTCCGCTCAAGCCCTACTGTACGAGAATAAAGGAAGCTTCCGCCAAGCCCAAGGCGCGAGAGAGCTTGAGCGTCTCCTCGGCAGCACTGCCTTTGGGCGCCGTGCCCGTGTGGCTTGGCTCTCGCGTACCGACGTAGGGCCACGTAGGGAGCTTGTACCCTTGCAGTCACGCATGAAGAGTCACCGTCTTCCAGCGCTGTTTCAAAGCATCCTACATATCCTGACATGTGATCGCAGCACTGCGCAAGTGCAAGCAGCCGATGCATGAAGCCAGGCGGACGTTGCTTTCCAATGCGCTGGTGCCATCGACCACTGGCTACGAGAGGAAAGACGTATTGCTAGCTCCTGGGCGGAACATCGGCCCAGTGAATCGGGTGAATGCCGGCAGCATTTTGCGATGAGGCTGACGGCAAGATCGCCAAGATTTCGTCTGCGAAATCGGAAGCTGCATCGACAGCGGAGGTCTTCGTTGACTGTAGCGAAAAGCTGCTTCTTCCAGGATTCGTGACGCTTGGGACTGAAGTAGAAGCGGTGTATGGGAACTTTAGACAATTGGAATTTCCAGGTGGCATCGCTGCTTTCCCGCACTTGTTTTCGTTTCCCACTTTCTTGCAGCTGCCTTGAGCTCCGAAAACATGTCGCGACAAAATCGGCCAATATCAGCACGTTTGTTCGAGTCTGCGTCCGGGGTAGGAAGCAAGGCCAAGGACCCGGCAGCTGAAGTCCACGAGGCGTTGAGACAGCGAGAACTGAAGTACTCGTATTGCTCCCAAGCACGGAAGAACCGTCGGGTGGTTTTTCGAGCTTGCAGTACAGTCCATCAGTGCGTGTCGACCAAACCGGCCAAGGAATGCGCACACGCACAGCAGTGAGCATTGGACGCGCGGACTCATCAAGCCCCTTCCACTGGAGCTGTGGGTCGCACAACTCTACCGCCACGAGCCACGTGGAGACGAAGGCTGGTACGGCAAGGCAGGTGGGGCGCCACGGGAAGGATTCTGCTTAGCGAAGTTCTGGCAAAGGAGAGCCACCATCGCACACCTGCCGAAGCCCTGGGCGTGTCGGCCCTGCTCTGCGGCGCCGAATCTATGCTGTCAGGCGCATTGTCGCTGCTTCAAGTTAGACCTGAGGCAAAGTATACAGTTGAGCCAGTCGTCGTTCGTTGTCATTCGCGCTCGGCAACATCGATTCTAGAACATGGACAGTCGTGATGTGGACTTGGGGTCTGATATCAAGCGAACGCACTCCGTTCAATTTGGGTTTCCGACCTGCCAATACTGGGCCAACGCCAATCCAGGGTGTGGAACACGGCTTGCCTTTGCTCAGAGTTTCCCTGGCTGGACGGCCGGCCTCTGATGACTAATTTGCAGCAGTCGTGGGTGCTGCATAATATTGAGCCCAGTCACTTAGGACATCTTCGGACATTCGTCAGGTTGTATCTGCAATACGTTCGCTTGCAATCATGTGGTACAAATACCAGAGAATCTGCTAACCTGTTAAACACTTGCAGACAATTCAAGAAGCGCCCTGGCAGGCTGCACAGCATCTCGGCAGTTGTGAGTGTTCACAGTCCTGAGAAGCACGTCTGTGCCAGACATACTGGTAGAAGTGCAGCTCGTGAGGACAATCAAGTTCTCTAGACAGCTGTGACGTCACATCAGGCAATCATGGATCATATTGCCATCCGGCACCTGGATGACCTGGATGCCATCGTCCGGGCTTACAAGGCTTTCTGCTCAGTCGCTTCCGTCGATTACCCTCCGAGGTGAAGCCGGCAGGTCTAGCACGGTATAGTACTGCCCGAAAGACATGTAGGCATGACACAACGTGGAACCAGGCAGATCAGCTGTCAAACAGCTTGTGCAGGCGCTGGGGATGCGTGCGTTTGTGGCCCCAATGCTAGGAGACGATGCTGCGCTTTGGCTGAATGGCAGCTGATGTGCTTTGGATGAAAGTTTCGAGACTTCGGGCATGTGTCCGGGAGTGCGAGTGACAGGTGCTCTGGGAGAACTTCATTCCGCTGGTACCAGATGGGGCAGCACGAAATGCAAAGTGCAAGTGTTGTGGAGGACTGGGCCTGCGGGGTGCATGGTAGGGCATGAAGTGGGATCCGTGAGTGTCGAGCGCCTTTGTGAGTGTTGCAGTTGACTTGACATGTGCACACTCTTCTGCTCTTGGCTTGGTCACAGCTCTTGCAGCAGTTCTTTGCTTGTGTATTGAGCGAGTGCCATTGCTCGCCGTGGCGAGGGTTACCGCGGATAGCAGATTCCTTCAAAGATTGTTGTTGGTTTGCCGTGTCTTCTTTGCTGTGAATGGTGCAGCCAGATCTGGAACGGATGTCTGTTGCCGCATTGTGGGAGCAGCTGCCGGTTGGCTTCCGTCGCGACTTTGGGAAGAATGGGAGCAGTTATATACCCCGGCGACAAGGTTCCGGTCAACACGGAGAGCGACGTGGTCTTCTTGATGTCAGCATATCGCAACAGCCACGAGGACAACGAGCCAGCTGCTGAAATTTTTCGTTCTCTTCAACGAAGACGCCGCTGCGTTCTAGCGCTTCTGTGTTGCCCGCCTTTCCGGGAATGCTGTTGGCGTGGGTCCAACGAACACTTTGTCTTGGCTTCGTGGGAGATCCGGAGCTCTCCAACGCCTGGTTGCCCTCTTCGCTCTTCGCCGGACGCCGTTATCTTGGCTGCTTTGGGCTGCCCGCGTGCCGTCACCATCAGGAAGCGCGTTCGCGAGTGGCGAAATGTTAGAGCGTATTCCATCAGTGTGTGCGGTTCACTGTGGCCGACACGTGTTGGCATTGTTCTTGACTACGTGCTGGAACGAGTGGAAGAGCCCTGCGGACATACACGGAGCACGTGTTGCCGGCGACCAGGCGCTGAAGAATGTCGTGTCATGATGGGGCTCCTCCGACCTTGTAAAGCGCCGTTGATGCCCTGCATGCTGATTGGTTTCTTGGAACTTCTTGTTGCCGGCCAGAGTGCTCCCATCTTCTCTCAGGGTATGGCCTTCTACCAGCTCCTCAAGGTTTGGGCTGCCTATCGCAGTGGCGATCTCAAAGGCTTGAACCCTGCCTCGGTGAGAATGAACTCCCTCGGCTTCAGCGGCGTTCTGGAACGGACCAAGTGCATCGGCCCGTGTAAGCGAATGCGGCATTTACCCATTTCTGTAAACCACTCCACCGTTCTTTTTGTTCCTGACTGGTTAGGGTTTGGGGTCTTTCAGGCATGTATTTCCAGCCTTCCCCTGCTTCAACACGATTGGTCAGGCGCACGTCATATCATGGCCGACTATGCGGACACCGTTGCGCTGAGCAAATCCCTGTTTGGCATGCTGCGCCTTCCACTGTTACAGGGCGCCCAATGGGTGACTCTGACAAGCGGCTATTTTGCAGTCAGAAAGTACTGCGCTTCTGGAACGGGCATTCAGAGCGGAGCTGGCTTACGAGCCATGTTGTTGCCGTCGGCGCGCAACAGCCCGAGCGCGACTATGCTGGGCGCTGGCATGTCACTCACTTTCTCGAATGGTGAATAAACTTTAGGAACGCCTGGTAACTTTTTTTTGTGGTCATGTGGACAAGTGGGAGCTCTGTAATGCCGGCTTGGATGAACTCAGACTGTTCCTTTTCAGATCTTTTGACCGCGCCGTGTGACCAACAGAGTTTACCTGAGCGCCGGTGTTTGCGTGTTCCTGAGCCCCCAGTGCCCCCTCGAGTTCCAGACGTGCCGCAGAGCGATGTGAAGAGCGACTCGGAAGATTTCATTTTCGACAGCCCTTTCTTTGTGACTGTCGTCGCCTCCCTCGCCGAGGAGGGTGTGGAGTATCTTGGTAGGTGTGCAAGAGTCGGAACCCGCTTGGTTGCTGCAGGGCCTCTCGTGCTACTTTGCTGGCAGACACGTTGGGCAGCTGGGGAAGTCACCGTGTCCGAGGCTGAGGATGCCGACGATTCTGGCGATTAGCAACCGAAAAAGAGTCAGAAGGCTAGTTACTTGTCGCCCCGAGCAGCGAAGTAATCGTTGTAAACCTGACGTTGATATTCTGCTTCACCGAATTCCTATGTGATGTCTTCAGGTTCCATTGCTCTACTGCCGCTGGTTGTCGCTAGAATAGCATCAGACGTGGGACAGCAGTGCGTTCTTCGTTTGTGCCTGTCTGACGCCTGTTCCTGCACGTGTGTCATTGCCCACGCAGTGTGCGAGTGAGTCGCATGTGTCTTCGCTTGGAGGATTGGGTGCGGGTTTTCCACGTGTCGGCATTTAGCCGCTTTCGTGCTGGGTCTACCCCTCAGTGTTTGCAGATCTTGCAAGCTTTTGTCATCGTGTATTCCGAGCAATGGCTGACATCCTTGCCAAACCCGATTCGGATTTCCGCTTCCAGCTTGAGGAAGTTAGTGTCGATGTCGGCGTGCAAAAAAAGATCATCGAGTCAAAGTTTACTTGGATGCAAGTCTTCGCCGGTCTGGAAGAATCCAGGAGCGCAGTTCGTGCAGCCTTGAAGACAACATGTGGTTTTCAACGTTGACAGCAGCCCGTCGATGCGAAAAGAAGTGGCCCTCCTCCCTTGTGTATGGGAGGCTGTGCGCACGCACCTCACCTATCAGGTGAAGAACAAGCAAGAGGCCACGCTGGGCACGCAGAACCGCCTTGTTCAGAACTCCGAGAAGGGGGCCGCGCGTGCTGCCGAGGAGAAATGCGTGGGCAAGCTACGGGACAAGGAGGCTCTCAACAACGCGTTGGTGGCATTGAAGCTGGAGCAGGTTGAGGACGGTGTGCCGGTTGCCGAAGACCTCCGAGATGTCACGTCGTTGGAAGCCGCCATCATTGATCCAACAACTGCAGACTGCCGCTTTGCGAGTCCGCCCGGGCCGAGCTTCCACTACACCGCCGAGCTCCCCGAAGAACTCCGGCTTCGTCATCGCCGGCTGGGCTTAGCATGGTCGATGGTTGCAACAAGGCACCTTCAAACTGTGTGGACTGCTTTCGTAAGCTTTCTGATCATTTGCTGGGTTCTTTTGTTGTTGGCTTGCGCAGCGCGAATGGGCAAAGTCCCACCTGGTCTCTGGTCTTGAGTTCTGAGATGGCGTTAAACAGTTTATCGTTTCGTCCGGGACGCTGGGTACTGCCATCGAGCAATCCTGCGAAGCCCCTGATGTCATGAACACCCACTTCATCATTCCTTTCATGTTTGCAAATTGAACAGAGTGCCTCAGCCGCTTGGGCGGTGCAGCCGTACAGCCTGTTCCTTCCGGCAATGGTGTCGGTGGTGGCGGCAAGACACGCAAGTCCGGCAAAGGAAACTAATGCTTGGGATGAGCAGTGGGGCAGCGCCACCAAGGCCCTTGATGGCAGATGCATGTGCTGGCGCTGCTTCAACAAGAAGAAGGGTTGTACCGATCCAGCTTGCCGCTTCGCACATGTGTGCCACCGTTGCTTCGGCAAGCATTCCTTCCAGACTTGCAGAGAACAGGCATTGCAAGTTGGGCAGACTCCCTTGCCAGCTGACTTGCCTGGGTGCCGCCTGCTTCTATAACGAGTGAAGCTTGCCTGCGTGCCCCCCCCGGTCCGCTGCCCAGTGAGGGGGCTGTTCCTGCGCAGTGCGGGATAGCTTGACGCTTCGGTGACTGAGCAGGGCAGCGACGCTTCTAACCACAAGTTGGGCCCTCCGTGCGAGGTCGGAGATTCTTCCAGCTGCTGCGGCGTGCCACGAAAACCTGGAGTATGAGTTGGGAGGCGATAGGGTGCGTCTGTCTGGTCTCGGAGGTCACGGACGCCAAAATTGCACGGACACCGCAACCCATTCACAGTCGGCTTCGGTCTGTGCTCCAGGACGTCGGGCCCCTGCCATGCGACAGGACCATTTGTAGAAGCGTCGCTTTCATTTCGAGCTTGGGAGAAAGCTGGACTGATTTGTGTCTAAGTGGCTCGACTCTGAAGATCTTGCTTTGCGTCTGGCGGCGTGTCAGGTTACCGTCTTTTCAGCGATGAAATGCTGACAGTGGGCAGGCGGCTCATCTGGCGCGAATATCGAGCTGCTAATTGCAGTTTACCTCTTGAGGAGCAGGGCGATCCTGACTATGCTGCATATTATTCGGGCAAGGATTCTTTTGCAAGGGTGTCCGGTTAGGTGTTGGCGTGGATCTTCGAAGGGTGACGGCCGTTTTCACTGCAAAGAAGAGCTGGAGGAAGTACGCGGACGAGCTGGACAGCCCAGGATTGCGGGAGAATTATGTGTTGGCCAAGACAAGAAGCATGCGCGTGAAGTTCAGGAACAGTTCGAAAAAGAGGCTGCGTTGGGTGCCATGTGTGAAATGGAGCAGAACGATGCTGACAAGGAGTTAGAACAGTTAGACGGCGTTATGCTCGCCTCCCTCGGTGCGATCGAAAAGAAGGATGGTACCTACAGAGTCATTCATGATGCCACGCACGGCGTCGGTGTAAACAGCCGGATAAAAGTGATCGACCGAATACGCCGTCCGAATGTCGGCGATCTATGTCGGGTCGGGCCACCCAAAGGCTACCCTCTCCGTTCTTTGCCTTAACAGGCGACGTTGCTCGTGCGCACCGGCTCGGTGCCAAGGGTGACAATGTTGTCTGGGTCAATTGCGTTGGCACATTCGGTGTCTCATCTGCTGCTTACCATTGGTGCCGGCTTATGGCGGGGCTGGGACGAAGTTCTTTCTTCTTTTTTGGCAAGCTGGGTTGGATGCAGTTGGTATACGTTGACGACCTGTGGATCAGCTCATCACCATCATTTTCGATTACGCAGCATTGGGTCTGCCCATTGCATGGAAGAAGTTCTCAGGAGGGCTCGAGTGCGGTTGGGTAGGATACGAGTTGCCAACTGTTTGACAGAATGCTGGGATTAATTGTGTGTCGCGCGAAGTGGCTCATCGACTGGCTTAAGCACACCGTGCGTGACAAGTGCGTCCTTATGGCAGACATGCGTGCAATGCTCGGTCAGCAACCGCTGCTGGATGCTGGCGGCCGGGCGGCGATGGCCCCTAGAAAATTGATCCACCAAATGGAAAAAGAGTGAGATCGTGCGAGTGCTGCCAGCCTGTAGTGTCTGCGTGACTTCAGGGGTGTTGGCTTGTCTTGTTGTGACTTCTGCGTGACACGGCTGGGATCCCGCAAGCACGAGGTTCAATTTGAGAAATTGTATACCAAGTGACAGCCATCAAGAAGGACTGGGGAAAAATGGAAGCTTCCGAACCCAGCCGGCTGCTCCAGATTCGGCAAAGACCAAGAAGATGCAACTAGGATTTAGTTGGAGTCATCATGTGTGATGTTCGTTTGACGTTATGACCCAATCCGCGCAGCATCCAAGTTTGATGCATATGCTTTGGCGAGGCTGCAGCTTTGGGAGGAAGCAGTGAAGAGACGCTTGTTGGCACTTCAAGCTTTCGCCATCTCTGCTGTTCATAAAGCACGGCAGAAATTTCCGCGCTAAGGATTCCACGATCCGGATGCCTGAAGCGCACTAAGTTTCTTTGCGCGATGTTGCAAAAGCTGTTGCAATAGGCACCGAGGTAGGCGTCCCGCGAACACAGAAGCTTAGTTTGCGCCGTTTGCTTTGCCACCTGCGAGGAAAACGGCATAGAGATTGTGATCGGGCCTGTGACTCCCTACTCCGCAAGCACGGAGCTTGTGAGGGGTGCTGTCGAGCTCCGGAAGAAGTACGGTCTCTGTGGCCACACTCACTTGCCACCCTGCTGCACCTCCTGCACTGTCGTTTCGTGTCGTGAATGCATCTGCCAGTGTACTTGGCGCTGAGCTCAGGCTGGAGACACGGGGCCAGGCCCGGCTGAGGGGATAGAGTGATACAAGATAATACAAGTACGTATATGACGTAGCGAATCAGTGAGACCTCTCCCGAGTCGTGAGTTGCGTACCCGAAGGCCATGCAAGCGCGCCAATGGTTCCCGTCAGGGTCTGCGGTGCAGCATCTGCTGGACCTGGGCTTCTTGCAGCTTCCTGGCACGAGCTGCGCTCATACCATCTGGTTGGAGGACCTTGGGTCGTAAGGCTGGGTGGGGAGATGGAGCACGCGAAGCATCATCTGTATGTTCAATTGAATCCACATTCCACTGCGTTCCACTTCATGCAAATGCAAAGGAATTTGGCTTCTTATGGGAATGCATTGTTTAATTGTTGTTTGCTTTCCCTTTAATTTCTGGGGTTTGGAACGCATTCTTTCGTGATTCGCATCTTTGTTTGGTACATTTTCTCTTCTACAGTTAGGATCTTATCTTTTCGGTACCTATATTCTTGGTTCGTAAGGGAGGATTCCAAAAGAGCCAGATTTAATTGTTCCTGATGTTGTAGTTTCGTTTAACTCATAGCGGTACTGGAATATGCGAGACAGGTTGCTGCCTTCGTGTCACCTTCTGGAACGCCTTCTTTCTTATGTTGCATCGTTTGGGTAATTTGATGATGGATGCTGTTACATCAACCTTTTCTTTAGCAATCTGTGGAGCAGGGGTGCTGATGTTTCTGTTCTTGGACCATGTGTGTGAAGCGGAGCATTGCGAGGTAAGCAGTCATGGTTATTCCTTGACTTGGTAGTTTGAGACATCTTGAGAGAATGGCTGCATGGAAGGATTACGAGCTTGCAATGATGGCAAAGGCTGGTGCCACCTGTGTTCACAACCCACTATCCAACTTGATTCTGGGCTCGGGGGTAATGCCCGTGAAGAAAGCGCTGGATGCAGGCGTTTCGGTCTCGGTGGGCTGTGACGGATCCTGCAGCAGCAACGGCCAGGATCTCTTGGAAGCACTGAAGTTGGCAACCACCGTGGCTTGTGTCACCACGCCCGAATACAGAGACTGGCCGACGGCCAGGCAGACGGCTCTTTCTTTGGCTGCCAGGAATGGCTACAAGGGCGTGGGGATGGAGAGCGGAGGGAAGTTGGAAGAAGGGTGCGTTGCAGATGTGACGCTTTGGGACCTGACATCTTTGGCGCTGCTCCCTCGCACAGATCCCATCTCCTCACTGGTGCTGGGCTCGCGCACGCAAGCTCCAGGAGCTGGCTCAACTTTGCACTCCAGCTGGGTTCGTGGAATTCGCGTCATTTCTGAAGGCTCGCTTTGTGGCTTGGACTTGCTGCGCCTTCGCGAGATGTTGGCCAACGGGCAGGACTACAAGTCCCCTGACACTACGGATCCAGCGACGGATCCCTTCACAAAGGGTTTAGAGGTCGAATATCGTGCAGTCTTTGGCTCGGATGGCCAGGACAGGCTTGCACCAGTCCCAGAGAACGTGGCCAAGTACCGGCCTAATTGCGTTCTCTATGATGCCACGGTCCGCTAGTGCAGATGTCTGAAACTTCCGGTACGTGCAGCACGCATGTTCTGCAACAGGACTGATGCACGGGTGGGTGGAAGGCGATGCACAAGCTCGCAGAAGCCGATGCGAGCTCAAACTTATTGGTTCGTGGCAGTATGCAGACAATCAAAAAGGTGCGACGCAGAAGCACTGTGACCGCTATGATAGTGGTGATGTGCGAACTTGCTTAGTGCAGAAAAAGTCTGGTGAAGCAGGAGCCAGGTAGCCCTCAAGATTACTTGAATCGTCACGTACCAAGCATGCTCAGGCATCATCTACCCGGAAGAGGCAACAGCGAGTTATGTCGAAAATGAAGAAGAAGTTCGAATTGCGTCCTGGCAGCACAACATGCCGCATCAGCTTGTGGCTTTGCACATGCACGACATGCACAGAGCAACTTTTGGTTGTCGAGTGCTTCGCAGGAACGAGTGGAATCCGATGATCCACCATCAGAGGCAAGCTGGAACTCTCTCAAGTCATTGTGCTTCGGGGCCTTGCGAGCTGATATGTGACCTCGGTGTGTGTGTGTGTGTGTGAATTCCGGGTTTGGATGCCGACGCAAGTCCTTTCCGCCGGCAAGCTGGAAGTTCAAGCTTCAGGGGGGAACAGTGTGGTTTTGTTTCACCAACAGGAAAGGCTAAATTCGTGATTCAGTGATGCGCCAGGACATCAGAGGGCCTCTCTTCAGTGGCATAAGCCACTTGGTTGCCACCGCACATCATCGACAGTTTTAGATTCCACAAGCATGCCCGCCTACACACATGACTGTCACTGGTCCGCGTGAGGGAAGGGATGCTTCAACAGGGTGCCTGATGGGACCTTCGTTGCTCCTGCATAGCCTGAGTACTTGAACATTCTGATTAGAGGGGCTGGTATGTCCAGTCTGAAGGCATCAACAGTGAATCAATCGTAGATGTGCCCAGGCAGCGACACCTTGGGGACGCTTGGTGTGTCAGTGATATCTCCTTACAGATACGCGCCTCAGCCATGCAAACAGAGTTAGGACAGGTTATTTGCTTAGTGACGTTTCGTTGTCAAACATGTTTGCATGTTGTCGCGAAGACCTGCACAGCGCCAAAGCATAGCAGTGTGCAGCCACATTACTTTGCAGCCTGTAGCTTGCAGGCTCGTTCGGACAGCGCGCACACCGATCAGCATGATAGCCTTGGCAGCTTGGCGTGCGAATTACTCAGCAGTTGGCCATATTCTGACGAGATCGGTTGCGAGTACACAGCACAGGGCTGCAAGAAGGCTTCAAGCCTGAGCCAGCCATAGATCCTGCGTTTTGTCCGGGACAGCGCCGGGAAAGATGGTTGTTGTGCTGGCTTACAGCAGAGGTTGGGTCAACTACATTCTTGAAACAACATGGCCTCACTTTCGGACGGCCGCCACCTCACTCGTCAAGAACATCGATCCTTGGCCGCAACGGATTGTCCGAAGCATTGGTGGCTCGAGTTCTGTACCCGCCAGTCTTTCACAGTGATGGTGTGGTCTAGTCAGCGAGGGAAGTGTGTGTTCCGATCGAGGTTGCTGCTGAAGTGACGTCGCAGATCCGAGCTCGGAATACCTTGGGCTGCTTGGGCAAATCGTCGATCAACGGCCGAACCCACTAAGATGCATGCAGTTTGTCGTGGGTGCTTGCTGTGCAAGAAGTCCTTCTCTTCTCGACTGCCCTATCTTCACAAGTTTGGGCCAGCACCGACGGAGAAGCGACTGTCTTTCAATTGGAGTGTTTGGGACATCTCGGGTGAAGTTGTGGTCGGGAAGCGCTCGTGCTGATTCATGGCCCAGGCTTCAATATCGACATTGAAGTTCAGACGGAGTTTGATATAGGCACATCCCAGTCTCATGTTGTCAGCCCTGCCATGAAGTCCCCCTTCAACTAAAGTTCAGCTGACAGAATGAAATCTCGAGCAAACGTGCAGGTTCACAGCCGCCTCATCTGAAGAATATCGTTGCAACACACACCGGGCGGGGCATGCAGGAAGGCGGGCGGCTTTAGAGTGTAGGAGAGACGTCAGGCCAAAAACCCAAGTTCAACAATTGTCTTTTCTGGAAGCTGGCAGGTGTTGAGCTTCTTGTGTCTTGGCAGAACCCGGCTGTTGCTTTAGCATGAGCAGGCTGCTTCTTGCACCGTGCATGTGTGCATGTAAGAGCGTCTGCATGTCTTGGTCCCCGAATCAGTACCCGTGCTCCCTCACCCAGCAACATGTGTTTTAAGAGTTGAACACAGGAGCGAGGCTTCACAAACGAGAGGTACATTTACAGGGAGGGCTTCGTAGGGAGAATTTCTGTGCATCATCCTACAGGCTCATTTGGACATGGCCTCTGCGGAGGACTTCCATTTCACGTGCCAAAGCTGCACTCCGATGTTGTTTTTTCTCCTGTTAGTGCCGTCAAGGTTTGGGTGTGTTGCTTGGCTCTATGCTCCCGTGACCGAGGCTTTCCATCTCCGGTCGAGTCAGCGGTCTCCCGATCAACACCTCGGCAGCTTAGCCGAAGCAAGGGGTCCTCGAGTTTTCCGTGGCCTGGCCCTGCGCCCCTACGAGGTCGGCTTGGCTAAGTTCTCACTTTCGGGGAACGCCTGCGTGCTCCTCTCGCCCCTGATAGACGCCGTTCCAATTTTTGCAGGAGGCGCAGGGGAACTCGGCCCAAAATGCCCCAAACACTCAAACAAAGTGTGAGGCAAGATGTACTTCCTGGATTTACCTGACCTCCACTTCGAGTTCTTCGGCATGCGCTCTGCTCCCGCCTCGGCCCTCTCCCTCTCCATGCACGTACCGGGGGTCAACTCATGTCATGTCGATGATGTGTGGAAGTCCCAGTGAGTATCAGGCCGGCAAGCTGCTGGGGCCGATCTTGGTGCAGGCAGTCCAAAACTGCGCCGAGAAGGTGCTCCAATCCTTTGTCGTGCCAGGCGCGCGTGTCCTGCGATGTACAGGCATTTTGTCAAGCTGACGATGACCGCACTTTGACAGCTCTCGCAGCTCCCCTGTGCACGGCACACCCAGTCTCGAACGGTAGCAACCTGCGGTAGTAGAGTCCAGAGGCATCGACATCCACAGCCTCTCAAAAAAAGTTGACGTCGTGCTTCCGCGAACACGGGTCATGTGAGTCCTGCATTGCAGGCGGAATTTACGTTCCCATTTCGCCGATTCCACCCTCGAATCTGATGCCGCCACCCGTCACAAAGCAGGCGGTTGATCGACAGGTTCCTAGTCCTAATTGTCTGCCATGTCCGGCCACGGTAGACCGACCAAAGGATTGCCACGCCTGCGCCCTTCGGCTACGTTGTGGCCACAGTTCACGAGGCTCGAGGAGTTTTTGGTGGCTTGGATGAGTCTTAGCACCGTCAAAAAAGCTCGATCCTTGAAGCTTGGTAGCTGAGGCGGTGACTTCTCCTTGTTCAGCAAAGAGACTAGCGCAGCGCTCCTGATGTCTTTTCGTTTCTCCAGCAGCTTTCACAGAGGCGGGACGCATCATGGATAGTTGCCCCCGAGGACCCGTCGGTTCAGATTCAGCTCGGTGGCACCACGTTTACCACCTCGCCACTCGGACACAGCTAGAGCAGAAGCAAGCTGACCCGGACAAAAAGGGGCAAAAGTGTGGGGGATGCCCCTTCGTGGACTCAAGCTTTTTGACTCGAGCGGCATCTGGATTCTTGAACAGGAGCGTTGGTCCATTCTGAAGTCGCATGCTGTTTGCTACCTCAGCAAGCATACTCGGTGCTGTGCTCATTGCAGTACCTGCAGTCTCAAGCCGTGAACTCCCCTCCAAACTTTGCGTCTGGTGTCGGATTCGGAGCTGGCATGGTATTGAGTGTTCATGGCTTCAGAAGGTACCGGGCTACGCTGAAGAAGTGGGACACGTGGGGTTGTGTCACGACTTTCATGTTGGATTGGCGCGTGAGAAGGAGTGTTCACGCAGCCGTGTGATTGAGGTATCACACGAACACCAGCAATCCAAAGTGGGATCCTCCAGAAAGCGGATTTTTGCCACCTGGCTTCACTTGCCATAGCTGCCGCTCCTCAGACTTCGCAGCGAAATGTTCCTAGGCGTTCGAAATGGGTTGAGAGCCATCTCAGACCTCCCAGGCCTTTGTTTCACCACAACCAACAACTTCACATCGTGCCTCGGCCGCAGCATGCCGCAGCACATGAGCTGGTCAGCTAGTCAGCTGCAGAAGTTGGGTTGAGTCGAGAGTCAATCAAGTATGACTGTTGCTATGACTTGTCTGCGGCAAAGCAGGCAGCCACCCCTCCTACTGAACGATACTCGTAGACCACCGAGACTTGCTTCGCCTCTGTCCAACGATATCAACCTACCACCTTGTTTCTGCAGTTCTTTTATTGCGCAAGAAGCATTGCAAGGACGTGTCAGATGTAGATCTCGGGGATCGCAGAGACCTGCTGGGGCAGTTCTCCGGCACTGCCGGGGCCTGAGCTCACGGCAAGGGATGCACGGCTGCTGAGAGGCGGTAATGGCCGGTGATTGGCTGCTGGCTGCTGGCTGAGGTCCAGACAATCCATGAGATGGTGGAAGGTGCGGCATGTAGGTCACATTGTCACGAAGGAAATCTGCAGGCAGTATAAGCAGATTCTTCGCTGACAGGCAAGGACTGGCTGGGCATGGTACTCACACCAGATGCGGCGAAGGCCATGCCGGACCCACGCAAGCCCCTTGGTGGAGTCGGGAGTCAGCGATCTCGGGCTAGCATGAGATCGGACAAACGAAAGAGTGTGGTTTGTTGCTGCGGCACCATCAAACAGTTTTTATGAAGCAAAGGTGCTTTCACTTGCCGTTCTGGGAAGTAGCTCTGTAGTGCCGAGGAAGATGGAAGTGCTACTCTCCACAGACTCCTGGCCGCACCACCGGCAAACCTTTGCGTTTTAACGCGCAACTCCAGCACTGGCCCCAACTCGAGCATGGGACTCATGCTCTGGCCATTCAAACGTGCCAGCCCGTTCAAGCACCAATCCCGATTCAGGCACGCACGATAAGAAGAACCCGCGATTCAAGCAATCGACTTGAGGGTAGGGTTAGGGTTAGAGGGGTGCAGGTTTCGGAGTTTACTGTAGGGCGTCGGGTTGAGGATATTGCGATTTAGGGGTTCAGGCTTTGGTTACCGCCGCTCGAGCATAGAAGAGCCCGTTGTTAAGACCTATAGGCCTATAGGGCTTTGGGGTTGTAGGGTTTAGGCAAGTTAAGGGTTTATCAAAGGTTTCGGCTTTAGTGCTTTCCTCGGATGTTCGGTGTCGGCAGTAGTTCTGGCTGGTTCATAACACAACCCACCCTGCAACAACTTGAAGCTCCCGGTTTCCATTTGAGGCTGTGCAGGGGTGGTTGCTTTTTACAGCATAGTGACGAGTGACTAGTGAGCCCAAGTATACGATAATGTCTCAGCTGAATGGTTTAGACGGTCTCATAGGCTTCGCTCTTGTACCGTGCGTTAATCCCGTGACTCTTTGGATCCGCGCACGCATTCTAATGCACGAACCGTGTCGGGTGCGCGAATTTGCACAGCCAGCGAGAACCCATGCTGCCCGAATCCCGTGCTTTCCATTCTCGAATGTCCGCGCGTGAATCTCGGGTGCGAATCTGAGGCCCCAGCATGCGAATCCGCAGCGTGCTTGTTCCAGTGCGCGAATCTAGTCTATCCGGCGAAGAAATCAATCTTTGCAACTGGTGAGAGAGCCTGTGACCAGCCCACCTGTCTCAGAGCAGAGAAAGATGTCTCAGCAGAGGACAAGATTTTTCTTGTTAGTATTTGTGCATCGCCCTGAGGAGTTCCTTGAGGTGGCCAAGCTCACCTCAGACGTGGGGATCGTCGATTCAATTCCTGCAGGGCCAGAGCATGAGCCGATTTTTCGGCAAGCAGAGTCATGTGGTAAGGACAACGGTTTGAGTAGCTTCCGAAGAGGAGCTACAATCCACGGGTAGAGTGTTGATCGTCGTGATGGGGCTGTGCTGAGAACCGCTTTGCTGAAACAACCGAGACCCCATCCAGGAAAGGTGGACCACGGAAGTTGTCGGTGGACTACACGAGGTTGTTGCGCCTTGTTTCCGTGAAGCTGCTTGACTGGAAAGCATGATTTGCACGGAAAGCAGTATTTCTGAAGAAATCGAGCGGCTATCCCAACTGGTCGTAGCTTGTTGGACTGATAGCTCGGCAGGACAGCGCTGGAGTCAAGTCGCTCACTGCTTCTGTGCTTGGTGCCTGTACTTGAGGCTCATGGGGCTGGAGGCACCAGACGAGTTTGTGGAGGAAGTCATGTACAGCACCGCGCCGCCTGTCAAAGCTTAAGCACTGCACTTGCGTTCGATGAGGAAGACACCAGTCCATGAGATGGACTCACCTTGTCAAGCCCAAGGTCCGTGACCGCAGATGCCGGAAAGCCGCCCAAGAACTTCAACAAGGCCCGATCTGCTCCAAGAGAAACCGGAAGGGAAGCGTTCATTTGGGCTGTGAGCCGTTCGAGCTCTTCTGATCTGCGCAAGCTGATGTCCGCTTGCACTCATGCTCGGGGTGCTTCTTGCATCATGACTGGAGCAGCTTCAAAGACCATAGATAGAGGACCGCGAAGTTTCAGCATCTCTATGAACCCGTAAAAGTCATGCTCAGTAGCTCCCTCGACATTGGGCTCTAGGAGACTTTGCTGTGACACCGCTACTCCGGTGATCGCTTGTCTTGTTTCTTTCAGTTACTTGGCCTGGAAGTGCAACCCCTGGAAAAGCTGCGATTTCCTACGTCAGAACTTTCATTCCTGGCCTGACCCTGCCTTGCGCCGACTGAAAAGATTTGCAGTCAAGCAGCAGTCATGCGCAGCGAAGGCAGTCGTTTCCGAGACAATTATATAACAGATCGACCATGCTGACGCTGTGAAGAGATCACGAAACTTCATTCGTGTCAGGAGAAGAAGGTGACTTGGTAGCACCGTTGTGGTGCCTCGGTTCCTTTTTGGGGAACGCCCTCAGTCAAAACTTGTTCCAAGGGTGGACTTTGGAAGAAGGGCCTGGAGACATTGAACCTGTCTGGGGCTTAGCAAGCCACATGGTAGAGAGCTGGGGATCGTTTGTGCAAGGAAGATGCAGGTGCAAGTTCAGCAGGGTGGCGGTCGTGTATGGGCTCAATGTGAGCATAACGAAACGAGGTGGTCCAGTCCATCGGGTGGCACGCTGAAGCATCCGCCCATGAAGACAAAGAAGGTGGCCCTAGACAGACATATATATATATATGTATATATATATATATGTGATTATATATGTATACGTACCTCTCGCTCTCTCTCTGTCTCTCTCTCTCTCTATCTCTATATATATATATATATACATACATACACATACTCATACGTGACACTGGTCTGGATTAGGAGAGGTGGCTCTCCATGCCTCTTTTTGCGTTTCTGCTGCCAGGCCCGGGCCTGGGGCGCCTCCCAGACGAATCCGAAAGGCAGAAATGACGGCTGAGGTTTAGGGCCCCTCAGGTTTGGGGGTTTTAGGGCTTGGGGCCTGGGTTGGTAGGGTTTGGGGTTTAGGGTTTACAGGGTTCAGGGTTTCGGGTTTAGGGTTAGGGTTCGGGGTTTCGGGTTTAAGGGTTTAGGCGGTTTGGGGTTTCGGGTTTAGGCATTTAGCGCTTAGGCGGTCTAGGGTTTAGCGGGGTAGTGATATCAGGGTTTTTCGCGAACTGGCGAGTCAAACTCCGAATTCAGTTTCGTCTTGCCTGAAGGTTTGCTTTGTATCTGTTTCTTTCAGAGGCAGCTTCCTCCACAACGTCAGCACACACTCTCAGCTGATGATCGAGCGCTTGGCCGTTGTCGGTGTCCCGGTCTAGGTTTTCAATACCTGTATAGATTCCTGCGGACTTCTGCGAACTTGCCCAGAGAATGTATATAGCCCCCTGTAGACGAAGTCGATTCCGAGGAGAAGAAGATGCCTTACGGTGAGATCGCCAAGATCGCAGGCTCAAGCTTCATCAGACCATGGGAGTGACTTTCAAGGTCCAGTCTTGTTCCTGGCCCACACAGTGCCACCAGCCCCTACAATCGCGAGGTCTCCCAGAGGGTCAGGTCAAGCTGCTCGTGGAGATGCAGCGAAGCCTGCAAGTGGTGGGAGCCCCGCACATCTCTGCACCTCATCGTGAGAGGAGCCGCCGTCTTTTTAAGCGAAGTCGAAGCCGTCCCCACTGGCCACAGGTCTGGTATCAGGCTTTCCACCGGCTGCTCGAGTATCCAGGCACACCCGGCGATGTAGTCGAGTGCAACGTAGCAACCAAGCATCGATGGAGCATTAGAAGGGAGAAAGAGAGGAAGAGGGAGATACAACGGCAGAGGACAAAAAGCACGCATTGCCGTTTCACCTTCGCATCGTTGCAGAAGTTTTTGAACTGTTTGGCGAAGGCGGTGTCGTCAGCGTCGAGGTTTCCAAAGAGGATAAAACATCCCTCGGTGCCTTAGCTTGCATCAGCATGAAAGCTGCTAGATTCAAGGCAGGCTTTTTCCGCGATGCGGCTGGGCAGCGGTCGGTTGTTTACGAAACACTGCGTCAGCAGCTTCAAGCAGCGTAGCGCTTTAGTACGTATCAGTAGATGCAGTTTGCCACGGCTGAGGCAAGGTGAGCGTTGACTTGCAGGAGGTGGCAGGGTTATCGGTTATGGATCGAAAACCAGGTCCTCAGCGGTATACCTGTCACCTGTGCCCGCGTAACCCGTGTCACTTGTGCCTACGCATCGCGTGTCACTTGTGCCCGTGTAGGTGCCTGAAATCACGGCAGGGCCACACTTTGGGCCACCTGTCGCGAAAACGCGGACCTGTCACTTGTGCCTACGTTTCGG
>CAJNJA010093118.1:0-19551 GCA_905231915.1 Symbiodinium necroappetens
CAATAACAACGGTCCCCGATGTTTGAAAAGTGCATTAACAACGGTCCCCGATGTTTGAAAAGTGCATTAACAATGGTCCCGATGTTTGAAAAGTGCATTAATACTGGGGGGGCCATGTTTGAAAAGTGCATTAATAATGGGGGGTCATGTTTGAAAAGTGCATTAATAATGGGGGGGCCATGTTTGAAAAGTGCATTAAGGTTTAAATATCATAGGTAGAGAGGGTTTAGGGTTTAGGGTTTGGGGTTTAGGGTTTAGGGTTTGGGGTTTAGGGCTTTGGGGTTTAGGGTGAAGGTGTCTGCATGAGGGTTTCATAGGTGGCTTCAGAATCGTCTTTGGGTTTGGGCCCTTATAGCCCCAAGTTTGCCTGGCGACCAGATAGTCGCGTGGAAGATGGCTAGTAATTAACCCTAAACCGTAGCCCTAAACCGTAAACCCTAAACCCTAAACCCTAACCGTAAACCTTCAAACCCAACACTCTAAACCCCGCCTGAGGCCGCCTGCACCCGCAATCCGGGCGATGACATCAACTTGCGTCTGGGCATGTACGGCTTAGGGTTTACATAGGGTTGAGGGACATCAACTTGCGTCTGGGCATCTCGGTTTCTTCTTCACGAATTGGCGGCTTACCCCCTGCCCCCTGAGCCCCAGACTCTAAACCTTGAATCCTCAAGGTTTAGACCCAAAGCCCTAAACTCAGCTGATATGTCCCAAGTTCCAAACACACAGCCCGAGACTCACGCCTGGCGAAGCCTTAGCCTTATGACAAGCAGCATGGGCGACGCATCGAGGCTGCCGGGGCTTCTAAGGGTTTAGGGTTTAGGGGTTTAGGGCTTAGGGGTTTAGAGTTTAGGCTTCTAACGGCTTCGACGTCTCCCTTGGAGTTCAGTTGGGTGTTCGCAGCGTCGCGCATTGCAGCTGCGGCTTAAACAGACTTTCGAGTCGAGCATCCCGTTCACTTGAACCTGCCGTAGTGGAGCCGTTTGAGCGATTACTTTACTGTCTTTAGATGTATTCTTGAATGGTTTTTAAGCCCTACAAGTTTGAGGAATAGATCCATCGGCAGGACACCATAACAAACCTTGTGTTGTAGTATGTCTCTCTCACTCCTACATTTTAACGTCCATACTGATTGGGGTCTTTGCCGGTACAAATATTCTTGTTGTGATTAGTATTCCTATATTATTAAACCATTCAGGCCCAAGCCACAACTCTGCAATCCAAAGCCCGAAAACCCGAACACCGTTCTACCCTTGTGCCCTTAATATCCTGCAAGCCCTGTCCGCCTAAGGAAGGACATTCGGGGATGCGTAAAAGAGCTACAGAGCTACGCGCAGGCTACCCGACACGGTGCCTCGACCGGCCTTGGGGTTGATGAGTGCAACCAGCCAGAGCAAGGATCACTGAAAATAATACTGCTGACAGCAATCTTATCCTCCTCCCTATCACACTTCTCCCCATCATGCTTACCATGGTGTTGGTAGCCACGAGAAAGGTAGTGGCAGCTGTCAGAACTTAAACATGTGTAAGACTGATCTGGCAAGTACCAGTTCCGTCAGTAATGCCCCAGCCAGCTCGTATCATTCAAAGTTGGCATGATTTGCGGGCTTTTGGTACTTAGCGGTCATGGTTTCGTGTTCAGCTATTTCGAGATGAGCCTGTAGGCAGTACGTCGGTTTGGGCTGATGGTGAAACTTCACATGTTAAGAAGGCTATGCAGCTCATAAAGTGCGGCTGTGGGTTTGGGATTTAGAGTGTGAGCTTACAAGGAGTCAAGGCCTTTGGGTGCGAGTACAACAGCCTATGCCGTCGCCAAGAGACACTGCGACCGCCCATATGGGTAGTTCTCTAAATTAGGGTCCCCTTTTGGGTCCCCAATGTAATACGGCACCCTTATAAAAAGGACCCTAAAAGGGGACTCTAATTTTGACAACTACCCATATACAAGAAGTCATGACTCGTGTCCATGTCGTGTCGCAGTGGAACTCCTCACGCTCAACCCGAACCCATGTACCACAACCCTGAACCCGAAACTCGAAACTCTGAAACCCAATGCTTAAATCCATCAAATTAACGAGTAGCTTAATGTCAACAACTAGAGAAATGTACTTTGAAATAAACGAATGGGATAACCTGTTCACAAAAAAGTTCATCACACCAAGGTGAAGGATACAGTGCACAATTATCACAAGAAGTTGAAAGCTCCCTCGACCCCAAGCCGTCCGTCATAACCCTCAACCCTAAACCCTTAAACCGCACAAACAGCGGAACCGGTGTGCCAAGGCTTCGTTGAATCCATCGAGGCGGAAAAGATCTTTGTGCGTGAGTACCAGCAGCTGGCCGTGCAAAAGAGCCTGAGGTCTGCGGTTTAGGGCTTAGAAGTTCGGACTTTGCGGGCCCTCAACCCTAAACCCTAAACCCTAAACCCTAACCCTAACCTCTGGGCTTCAAAGTTTAGGGCCGAGTGTCTATGGTTAGGGCGTGGGTTCGGGTTTGGGGTCTAGGGTTGCTGGTTGACGCTTACGGAGGCAATCATTGGGCGAGCCAGTCACGTGGGGCGCTGCGCAGGTCAGGGATTGCTTGCTACGAGTGTTTCTTCCGGGTCTTTATGGTGAGAGCCCGTTTCTGTGGCTTATCCCACTGCTCTGCTGGTTGAACTTGATGAGCTTCAGTTCTTGAAGCTCCGAAGTCAGTGCAGTGAGTGCTTGAAGTGTTTGGGCTTTTTGGGTGCAGACCGCGAGGCTCGCGAGGCTTAGGGCATTTGAGCCGCGATTGCTGCTAAGGAATGCAGCCAAGAAGCTGGCGTTCATGGGAAACACAGCTTCTTCCAAGCATTCAGGGGGATGTATAGATGTTGTATAGCATAGTGTAGTTTTTGAGACTTTCATACTTGAGCAGGGGATGTTGGAATCCCACATTCCAAGCTTCTGAGGCTTTGCAGCTCACGGGTTTGGTATTGAGGCTTGATGATACTCTCTCGTGCACAGTGGGCAGACGGTGCCAAAAGGTGGGATCTTACGACGAAGCTCTTTGTCGCCTTGCTATAACAAGCCCCCGGGATTGGCAAGATAGTCTTCTATAACACAGAGCTTTGAACAAGTAGTAGTAATCTTCAGAGCCCCAATGTGGCTATACTGTAAAAATCACCAAACCCTTTGTCTGGATTCTTTACTTACGGCCCTTACAGTAAAACAGTACAACGTCTACCCATACACGAGCAAGCAGCACCGTACTGAGCAGGATCCGGGATGTTGAGTTCAAGGCGCCGAAGCCTTCCCTAAACCCCTCACGCCCGGAGGACTAAACATCATCCCCTTGCAAAGGACCCCTGCGAACCCCAGCACCAAACCTGCTGACCCCGAGGAGCTGTTCTGGGAAGACATCCAAAAGGCGCTCTTGAGACGATTGTAACATAGGGTTTGGGGTTCAGCATACAGAGTTTAGGTATAGGGTTTAGGTTGTTTTGGCGTCATGCGGGGTTGGCGACATTTGCGAAGTTTTTTGGTGAGCCATGTGCTCTTTTGTGGGGTCGACAAGAAGCGGAGAGAATGACCCAAGCTTGATTGGGTAGGGTGAGGTTTTGCTAGATTTTTTGGGTTTAAGCTTGCGAGTTGAGGGCTGGTGAGGTTTCCACGGTTTAGGGTTTAGCGTTTGGGATTCAGGGTTTAGGGTTTAGGGTAGGCGACACGGCCCCAGGTGAGGTGTAGGGGGGTTGGGAGGTCTTAAGCAAAAGGGAAGCCGGGCTTCAAGGCTCGAGGACGAGGGCGCAGGATTTCCACAACAAGCCTTCGGAGTTTTAGGGGTTAAGGTTGAGGGTTTAGGGTTTGGGGTGTTAGGGTTTAGGGTTTTACGGTTTAGGGTTTAGGGTTAAGGTTGAGGGTTCAGGGTTTTTCTTCTTCCAAAGCCCATCCAAAAGGCGTGATGGCCACGCGAAACCTGAAACCTTGATGACTTGGGTATGTATTTTGTTGCATTGTTTGCTACAAGTAGTCTTTTTTGGGTTACCCTGTTTATGACCGGCTAGCAGTCCCCTTCTTCATCCTGCAGCCACTAGCCCCCACTCCTGACAAGGCCCAAATCCTAAGCCCTACACCCCACACAGCTCTTTCGGCATAGGCATAGTTCTTCGCAACCCCCTTTTTGCACCCCTACACTCATAAATCCTTGTAGGCCCTTATAACGAAACCTTAAACCGCAACCTTAAACCCTAAACCCGAAACTGGAAATCCCTAAATCTGAACCAGCCTTATTACCAGCGTCCTAAACCCTAAACCCTCAATCCTAAACCCTCAACCCTCAACCCCGGCTCCTTCAGGAGCACAAGAATGCGAAGAACTTTCTGCTCGACGTTGCCTCGCAAAGCGCAGCCGACGCCAGAGACCTGAAGGAGCGCTAAGGGTCGTCTTTTTTGAGGGTAGTTTAAGGATTTTAAGGGTCCCATAAGTATAAGGGTCTTCTTTTTTTGAGGGTAGAGTAAGGAGTTTAAGGGTCCTACAAGGGTCTTCTTAGTGTTAGGGGTTCTAGAAGGGCAGCTTGAGGGTTCTAGAAGGGGAGCTCTACGGGTCCTTTATAAGGGCATTTTTAGGGGGTTCTATATAAGGGTTGATAAGCGTTGAAGGGATGTCAGGGTTCAGGCTTTAGGGGGTTTAGTACCTTTGGCTTGGCGTGGGTTTTCTGTTCTGCGGAGGATGGGTCGGGAGTTTGGGGATTGGTTGTCAGGGTCAATGAAAACCCCTGACCCCTCACCACGAAGCCTGAACCCCTGATTCCCATTCAGTCTACTTCTTCTATACTGTCTAGTCCTGAACGGCTTGATCCCCAAGCACTTCTTCTTTCAAAATTCCCACACTCCCTCAAACGAACAGGTCTGCACATCCACAGCCTTAGTCAAGTGCTCCCCTTCTTCCTCCGCATGATGAGGACGATGACGATCATGCTAGAGCTCCCCCTTTTGGTCGTCGTGGTAGTTGGTTCTGCTACTGCTGTACATGGATGCTGTTGTCGTGGCTTTGACCGTGAGTGTGGCTTCCGCGGTTGTATAGCTGTGTCGCCACCCTCATCGTCGCACCGTCCTGGCCGCCGCCGACATCATCGCACACTCATGAGATATCTAGACGGTTCTACTTCTTGTTCCGTTTCTGATTCATGATTTCTACGCCTAGCATGAAAAGAGGAGGCTATGACTGTTTTCCTGGTGCTCGCGCCTCCTGCCAGGAGTTCTCCAAGTTGGCGAACAAGAACAAAACCAAGGAATCAGGCATCCTCTGAAAGTGATGCTTTGCAGGAGTATAGGATTCGGGGTAGTGCCTTAGGGGTGTGGGAGCTGAGTTCAGGGGACTGTCGCGGTTCGGGTTTCGCATTTCGGGCCTGAGCTCTGAGGTGAGGCAGCTGCTTCTTTTTGACTTGAAAGGCGAACTTGGGACAACTAGAAGCTGGGGGCCCAATAGTAGCACGTCAAAATGGAAGAAGGCCGTTGTCCGGGGAAGTATCGCAGAAGTTTCGTAAAGCCGAAGTATCCCGACTAGCTGCCTCCGCGATGTTCCGCTTCGATCCTGGACAATGGAAGCCTTCCTATGGGCAGTACCCAGAGACTCCAAAACCTCTTAATTAAGGAATACACCTTAAACTATAATAGGAACCCAAACAAGACTTAAGGCATATTCCTTAATAAAGGAATATTGGAGTCTCTGGGCATGTACATAAGCTGACATGGAATATGTGAGACACACACATTGTCACATTGCCGACAGCCAGGCCAGGCATCCATCTGCACCAAGGCACATATCGACAGGGAGAGAGGGAGAGAGAGAAAGAGAGGCAGAGAGAGACTGATATTCTTCACTGTTTAGGTTTAGGGTTTAAGGGTTTAAGGGTTTAGGGTTTGAGGTTTAGGGTCTGCCAACACCCGACCTTCGCCGAACGACAACAGTATGATGCTGGCAGCTAGCAGTCAATACAAAAACGAAATCTTTGTGGCAGTAGTGCTGTTGGCGCCCGCCGTTTGGCGCTCTTCTTGTGGGCCGGTAAAATGCCTCGGTACATAGCCCTGAATCTTAAGATTCAGCAGTTAGGGCTGATGTTCGTTTTTTGTATTATCCGCTGTTGTCATGAAAAGGCGACATGAGGCACAGTAACGTTGATGAAGCCACCTGACCGAAGCCTACTGTAAACCATACGAAATCCCAACAAGCTTAAACCCTTAGCATCGGAAAACCTCAAAACCTGAACCCAGGATCATGACACCGCGCGACATCAAGAGCAAGCAAGTGGTGTGGGGGACCCAGAATGTGACAGAGCCGGGCAAGCCAGGTTACGGAATTAGGATTGAGGGTGTAGGGTTTAAAGTGTAGCATTTAGGATACTGCTTTAGGATTTCAGGGCCGAATGTAGGTGTCCGAACAATTTGTAAAAGTGCTGACTTGCATTACCCAATAGAGCTCTTCTGTAAAACAGCACGAAGCCTGCACGCTTCTACGTATTGACGTTGAGAGCTTATCACCCCAACGAACACACTATCCTGAACCTGCACCCCTGAACCCGAAACTCTAAACCCCTAAACCCTAAACCCTAAACCCTAAACCCCTGAACCCCTGAACCCGAAACTCTAAGCCCCTAAGCTTAGGGCTTTAGGAGGTAAGGGCCCCTAAGGGGCCCCGAGCCTTCCTCTACCTTCCGGATTCCATGATGGCCTGCCCGACTGTTTAAAACCCAAACCCTTAAACGCTACACTAAACCCTGGAAACCTAAACCCTAAACCCTAGTCTAAAGGACCCTGTTAAAAAAAAGCCCCGAAGCACAAGGAATGCGCTGCAAGAAGACTGAGGCCGTGGTTTGGGGTTTAGGGTTTAGGGGTTTAGAGTTTAGGGGTTTTGGGTTTAGGGTTTAGGGTTCAGGGGTTTCGGGTTTAGGGTTCAGGGTTTACGGTCAGGGCCTTGCGGGTTTTGATTACTTGTTGCCGTACCGCTCAAGAACATGCGCTTGCAAGGGCTGTGCGATGCCCGACGGATATCGTGTTGCAACCTACTATTTTGTGGAAGTTTCGGGCTACATAGGTCAAGCATCTCTGATTGCAACAACTTCGGGACTTGGTTAATAAGGTTCGGCCTAGCATTAGTAAAGAGGGGACTATTCGGAATATAGTTCCACATACAGGGAGCCTGACCGCCAAGTAGAGCCCCCAATCAGTAACAGTTGAGCAATATTCATAATATGGATATACACGGCCCTCCATAGTAGCCCTATTATAAGTTGTTACTGTATGGGGGAAGTACCCAAGGTATTGGTAATCATTTGGGCCCCTACCTTAACCCCGAAAGAACCGTCCTTGTTTAAGGACTGAAAAATGATAAGGAACCCTGAAAAGGTAGGTTGTTTGGGGTCCAGGTATATTAGGCGTTTAAGTCACACTCTAAACCCTAAACCCTAAACCCTACACCCCTAAACCCCTAAACCGTAAACCCCTAAACCCTTCGACAGGGGTCTCTTTTAGCGGTGCCTGCTTTGGGGTGCAGCCTAATTTGCCTGAAGTCTCGAGGTTGATTTTAAGGCTTAGCAGGGGCTCCCCAAGGTTTAGGGTTTATAGGGTTTAAGGTTCAGGGTTTGGGGTTTAAGGTTCAGGGTTTAGGGTTTAAGGTTTAGGGTTTAAGGTTTAGGGTTTAAGGTTTAGGGTTTAAGGTTTAGGGTTTGGGGTTTAGGGTTTTGGATAAAAGTTTCAGGATTCTGCGGCTTAGCGTTTCACGTTTCAGGATTAGTTCGGGCTTAGGGCTTCGGTTTTTGGGCTTGGGCCTGAGGTTTTACGTGCAGTGCGACGCAGGTCCGCGGGCTCCTGGTGATCTCTGATGCGCGCTGGCCCACTTAAAGGATCATGGCTTCTAGTAACTAGGGTTACGGTTTGGGGTTTTGGGTGATGGCTTCTAGTAACTAGGGTTAAAATTTGGGGAACTATACTTATAATTACTCATAGCCCTAAGGTGCTTGTAACCATACTTCCTAAGTCCCATGAACCTCCAAGTAGTCGGATCACCGACCATGCAAACAAGGCAGTTTCAGAATGCTAGGGTACCATATGATATGGTTTGGGGTTTGGGGTTAGGTGTTTCGGGCTTAAAGGTCTTTCAGACAGGCCTCCCCAAAAGAGGCTGGCAGTGCAGACTAAGCTGTTTCACTCTTGGCCGCGGACTGCACGCGTGACAGTACAGAGCCCTTTGAAAGCCATTCTTAGCCGAGGACCTGACCTTGAGCCTTGCTAGATTTCAAGGGTTTAGGGTTTAGGGTTTTAGGGTTTAGGGTTTAGGGTTTAGTCTTCTGTGTGACGCCAGGATTCTCGGCCAGAACCCAGAATCTCATGGCTCCAAGAACCCTGACCTAGTATCTCGCTGTCAAAGGACTCTTACTGCAATGGGGACCCAAGATCTAGTTACATCTAGTTCAACCCCTGGGCCTCAAACCCCCACCTCAAGGTCTATCTTGACCCCCTAAACTCCTAAACCCTATAAACCCTATAAAGCCTAAACTCCAAAACTCCTAAAACCCAAAATCCTTAACCCTAAACCCTAAACTCCCTAACTCCTAAAAACCCCAAATCCTAAACTCCTAAAAACCCCAAATCCTAAAAACCCCTCAACCTGTGGAAGCCTCGTCTGGCATGCGGGCAGTTCGGCAGGCATCAGACCGCGTTCGAACCGGTAAGGGGGGCTACGGAGACCAAAAACAGGCTTAAAGGGGTTTAGGCTTAAACCCTAAACCCTAAACCTTCGGGACGGAGACCAAAACCGGGCTTAAAGGGTTTAGGTTTAAACCCTAAACCCTAACCCGTTAGGGTTTAGGATTTGGGGTTCCCCAAACCCTCAATCCCTGAAGCCCTAAGCCCCTAAAGCCTATAACCTTATACCGTTCAGCTTCTATCCGTGTGTGTGTGTGTACGTTTGTGTATCGTCTATAGAAGTATGGGTAAGATTTTTTTAGTAAGGCTTCTAGGTTTGATGATATGAGATGGGGCCAAAACTATCGTTAATGTAGTTTAGTTTAGTGTAGAGCGTAGTTGTTGGGCCAGACCCCCCAAGATCGATAGGGGACGCGCCAAAAGGATAGGGTGACTTATACTTTGGTCCCTGCAAGTGCCTTAAGCGAAATCCTCGGAAAACGATGGGGGACGTGCTAGGTCAAAAACATAAGCAGCATGAACAAGTAATGTTGACGTCGACTCATATAAATCCTGCATTACCCCAGAACAAGGAGTATACCATAATTCCCATAGTTTAGGGTCCTTAAGGTAATGCAGGATTTAGATCATTTCACCCTTTCTCCCTGGACCACATCTTTTTGGCAAGATGAGCTGGACCCCCCCCTATGGAACAACTGCCAGGCATCTCAATGCCCATTGTCGGACGAACCTTCTCCTAATTCCCAAAACCCTAAACCCTAAACCCACTGCCGCTGTCTTGTGGTCTTTGGATTCCGGGCTAAATTGAAGCCCGACTTAATGGTTTTGTTTTTCTTTTTTTTATTTGGGGGTGTAGGGTTTTCCGATTAAGGGATTTATGGGCTCAGGGGCTTAGTTTACCCGAAACCCTAAACCCCTGCACCCCTAAACCCCTAAACCTTAAGCCCCAAGCCCTAAACTCTAAGCCCTAAACCCCTAAACCCCTAAACCATGAACATAGGCTTTACAGTTTCAAAGACTTGGGTTTAGAGGTGTAGGGGCTCAGGGATTCAGGATTTGGGTTCAGGGTCTAGGTGGTTTTGCTGATTCGACTGTCTAGGGTTGAGGGCCTCGGTATACTAGGGGGCTTGAGGGATGAACGAAAGGGTTGGAGGGCATGAGGGTTGAGGGCTTAGGCCTTCTAGACCGGAGTTTTGGTAGTAGTACTACTACCACCACTGCTACTACTACTACTACTACTACGAAGCAAAACCTGTGTTTTTATCCTTCTGTACCGTCATTCTCACCCTAGCCCGGACAGCTAAGGTAGGATGGTTCAACTCTTCGAGACCTCAACATTGCGAGATCCTCCATGCGCCGTATCTGGGGTTCCCTAAACCCTAAACCCTTATAAGCCCTTAATCCCCTAAACCCTTAACCCTTAACCCTTAAACCCTAAAACCCTAAACCCTAAAACCCTAAACCCTAAAACCCCTAAACCCTCAAACCCTAAACCCTAAACCACAGAACCCCTAAACCCTAACCGGTGAGACGCCAGAGGCGCGGTGGATCGCGCAGAAGTACATCGAAAACCCGCTGGTGGTGAATGGCAAGAAGTCTCCTGCCTGCATTCTAAGCCCTCTTCTATAGGGGCCTAAAGAAGTACCAACTCTATTTTGGGGGTTCCTTAGTATAAGTATAAAATAATGGGTCCAAAACCCTATTCTAATTTAATCATTAAGGCCCCTATATTATGTTTGTTAACCCTAAACCCTTAACCCCTAAACCCGTCAACCCCTAAACCCCTAAATTCTCTGTGTTTTCCGGGCTGGGAGACCCGCCCCCCCTACAGCTCCCAAATCCATATACCGAGATCCGAGAGGTTAGGGTTTAGGGTTTAGGGGTCCCAGCTGTTCAGGGCTGCTTATGCTCTTTGATCTATTCATTTGTATCTGGTTCCTTGTATTTGTTTATGTATTTGGGCAGTTCTCTACAATAGGGTCCCTTTTTAGGTGCTTAATGTAGAGCAGGCTCTCTTCTAAAGAGGACCCTAAAAAGGACCCTAACTTAGAGAACTACCAGTTTTTGTAGAATTCATGGTTGATTCAGGGCTGCTTATGCTGGTTGGACCTATTTATCTGGTTTGGGGTTTAAGGTTCAGGGTTTCAGTGGTTCTTTCAGCCCTGAGCCTCTAAAACTCCAAACCCCAGAGTTTGGAATTTAGTGAACTTGAGGCTTCTAACTCAGGGGATTAGGGGCTGAGGTTTAGGTCGCCATTCTTGCAGTCTGGCGCTTATGGGTCGAAGGGTTAACCGAGAAGCTTCGGCGTGAGGGTTCCGGATTCCGGTACCATTGCTGATGATATAAATCCTGCATGACCTTGAGGACCCTGAACTATGAGAGTTATGGTATACTCCTTATGGGTAATGCAGGATTTATATCATCAACCGTAACTTGGGAGTGCGGCTGTCGGATGGGGTTTACACTAAGAGCAGTGGCTGATCTATGTACGCTGGGCTCCATGGAACGTTGGTGAGTCGTCTACAAGGTGAACTCATGCGGAAACTAGCAGAGTGTGACTGTGCAAGTATGTGAGAATATGGTTTCACATACATGCTTACAATACTTAATACATTCCTGCTTGCATGCAAACGACTCGTTTACACACCCATGCACAGACGCACATGCTTACAAAAAGGGAGAGGACGGGATAGGCAGTTAGGTACGCGGCCAGCAGGTGGTAGGTACCTGAATAAAAAGGTTGGTTGGTTGTAGACACGCTTGCTGTCTGTGTTTGTGGCTCTGCCTGTGTGTTTTGGTGCATGTTGTTTTCTCCTGGTATGTTTTTGAGTTACAGCCCTCGCAAGCTTTAGAGTCTACGGCTGTAGCAGTAAGTTCATCAAGAGCAACAGCGGCAGCAGCAACAGCAGCAACAGCGGCAACATCAACGCCATCAAAAGGCAACAGCAACCGAATGCGTGCGACCTAAACCCTATGTAACCCTAAACCCTAAACCCTAAACCCTTCCGGAGAACACACTCCCACATCCAAGGCCGAAGCCCTAAACCCGATACCTTAAACCCTTAACCCCGATGCAATCCCCCGAAGCGAAATCCGTAATGGCTGAGTACACTGTACGCTGTTTGGGACAACATTATCCTTCATAGAACCGAGAGGGTTTAGGGTAAAGGGTTTTTTGGGGTTTAGGGTTTAGGCCTTTTGGGGCCTCAGCAACTAAGAAACCGCAAACCTTGCCCCGATTGCCCGAGGTTTGACATCCGCCAGTGGGTGTTGGTTACCAGGCCGAGTTTACTTGAAGCGATGGAAGACTTGGGAAGTAGTTGTTTTATAGAGCTATAAGTATCATCACCCCAACTGTGACGTAGCTCTTCTCATTACCTACTTACAAAGTCCCCTCGACCCTCCAAGTAGGGTCTAGGGTTAGGGGCTTCGGGCCCTATCTGTTCCCCAGGTCAGGAAGGTTTTTTCTTTATTTGGTGCAGCTTTGACCCCAAAAGATTTAAGCCCTAAGCCCTACACCCTACCTCAGAGGCGCTTTAATAAACAAGACAGAGATCCGGTAGACATCTAGCACATCGAGGGTACCCTAAGGCCCCAAACGAGAGTTTGGGGTTTAGGTACTGTAGGGGCCTCAATTATCTGATTACCAATATTATTCCTTAGGGTTCCTTGTTATAACTATACCATGAAGCCCAAAACCCTACTCTAATTATTAAGGCCCATACGCATTAGGGTCTTAACTTGTAGGTTCCTCCTGTTTTTGGGTTCCTTACTATGACTACATGAACCCTTAAAAAACGGTAGGTTATCTGGGGTTAAGGTAAACCTCAAGCCCAAAACCCCACGCTCAGCGTCACAGCAAAGGGCTGAGGGGTTCGAACCTCCGATCCGGGACGCTGCTGTTGCAGATATGATTTAGGGGTTGAGGGTTTAGGGGTTTAGGGATTTAGGGCTTTAGGGGTTTAGGGGTTTCGGGTTTAGGGGTTGAGGAGTTTAGGGGGTTTAGGGTTTCGGGTTTAGCGTTAGCGGCATAAAAAATTCCAAAGCCCTAAGCCCCCTCAGGCCTAAGTGCATGGGTAGAGGCCTTTTTCAGGGCTTTTTGCCGGGCGTCGTCGTCGTAGTGCTCCCTTATAGTTTTTTTTGCACAGGTAGGCAATGGTCTACATCTGTCTCTCTGCCTGCTTGCCTGTCTTTCTGTCTTCGTATCACCGTGGGTGTTCGTCCGAGAAACTTACGATGGCCCATAGGTCACAAAGTAAGATAGGGGCCAAAATCATTTCCTATACCATCCTGAGGGAGGTATCCTTATTACAGTTACAGCATTCTATACCAAAAAACTGTTCTAAGTATTAAGGCCCCTCTTTTGGAGCCCTAAAGCCCCAATCACATGCCCCTCTTAGACCCTAAACCCTAAACCTCTTGGACCCCTTGAGGGAACCGGTCAGCCCAAGCCATACCTACACCCTCAACTATAGCACCTGTCCTAGGGCACCTTATCTGTAGTTTGTGGTATTCTACGATCCTGGGCATAAAGTAAGTTATCCATAAGAAGAGTCGTACGGTTTAAGGTCTGGGTAGAGCATTCATCCTTGGTTTCTTTCCTAAACTAAACCCTAAACCGTAAACCCTAAACCGTAAACCCTAAACCCTAAACCTTCTACCCTAAACCGGGCAGCCAAGATGGGAGTTTCCGAAAATTAGGGGTACCTTGCTTTTGGGGGTCCCGTATAATAAGGATCCTAGTATTTTAGGGTACTATATTTGGGTTCCCTGATTTTCGGAAACCTCCATATCCCTAAACCCTAAACCCCTAAACCCTAAACTTACCCTAAACACTCCAGATCGCTTTGATCATGTCCCCTCAGGTGGAGTCCCCTGGCTGCTTGGTTCTACCAGGACCGAAGTCGGCAGAAAAGATCCAGTGGGTGTCTGTTTGTAGTCCCTATGTGTATATGTACATATATATATATATGTATATATATATATAATATAAATACACATATATATATATAGCATATGTTAGTTATATATATATATAGAATAGCATATAAAGTACAGCAAAGTCCCCATTCTAAGCATCAAGGCTCCTAGCGTTTTAGGCTCCAGCTCGAGGGTTGAAGCGTCGAGGGCGCTAGGACTGTATTGCTTTCGTCATGGGTTTAGGGTTTAGGGTTTAGGGCTTTATGCAAGACTCTCGCCTTTTAGAGTGTTGGATTCCGGTGTTCTTTTGTGCTTTCGGGTCGGGTTTTAGGGTTTAGGGTTTAGGTTCATGGGTTTAGAGGGCTAGGGTGTAGAGGTTTAGGGCTTCAGGGTACAGGAGTTGGGAGCCTCGGAAAACAGGATACCAAGAAACTCTTAGATAGCAGGGTCCGAATTTTGGGAAGCCCAGAGCTGAATCCATGGAATCGTGAAGTTGCATACGCAGCCCAATCCACAGAAACCGTGAGAACAATCCGAGCACATAGCAACTACACCTTGGGCCCAGTGCCCTGTGCAGTCTTGAGTTCCCCATGAGTGGTCTGTTTTTTTGTTTTTTTTTCTGTCGTTTTTTTTGTGAAATTTTTGCTACTCTCACATTGGCAATAACGACAAGAGTGCGATGGTTCCGCGCATGAAAGTGCTCCTGCATGGTTAGGGCCGTTGACATGCTTGTTGTTTGGCTTTGTCGGACGATGCGCACGGCAGCAACGACAGAGAAGACATGTATCCTGTGTTGCTGCAGGAATACATTGCCTAAACCTTGTAAGCCCACAAAACTGGCCCAAAACCCAAAACTTGCTCTTGTGTGCCGCAAGCGTAAGTTTGCCGCTACCCTCATACTCTGAAACCCGAGATCCTAAATCCCAAGCTTACGAAAAGGCCCCCTTGTAAGCCTAACGAAACTCTTTGTGAAGTGCCTACAATCACTAATGCACAAGCCCTCAGAAGCCGTATCCTTCTGAAATCCATAGAAGCCCATGAAGCCCCACACGCCCGAAACGGACACCTTGGATAGATAGTGGCCGATAGACGGTCATCAATAGAAACCTTACGCCAAACCCTGACCCTAGAACCTGAACCCTGCCAGAGCGCACGTGAGCGGGCACGAGAAGAGTCACCACGGAAAACCCTAAACCCAAAGCCCAAAACCCCCAGCCGTCAACCCAAACCCTTAGCCCTAAATCTTGGATACTGCCCCCACTCGGTAACAGTTGTAAACTTTCATAATGCAGATATAGACGGCCCTTAAGAGTACTGCTAATATAGACTGTCACTGTTTGGGGGGGGGGGCAGTACTCAACCTAAATCCAAAGCCCAAAGGCCCTAAGCCCTGAACGAAAGAGCTCCCTGAACCCACAACAAAACGGTTGAATATATAAATCCGGCATTACCTTAAGGACCCTAAACTATGGGAATTTTGGTATCTTCCTTATTATGGGTAGTGCAGGATTTATATCATCAACCCTAAACCCAAGCCCTAAACCCAAAACCCTCAAGAAAGAAATAAAAGAAATTGCTTGTTGCTGTTGGCCATGCGGAAGCTCATTTTTTCGGTGGAAACACACCTTTCCATTTTCGAATAAACCAATTTCCGTTTCGTTTTCAAACAAACCAATTTCCGTTTCAGGGCCCAGGCCCAGCCACCCTCAGCTACCCACCACCACCAACCCTGCCCAGCCCAGCCCAGCCCAGCCCGCAGCCCAGCCCCGGCCCCAGCCCCAGCCCCAAAGTCAAAACATGGTCCCACAAAACAAGAACTTGGTCAAAACGTTTCGGTCAAAGCGTTTCGGTCAAAACTAGTTTGGCACCCAAACCCTTAACAATTTCTATAAACCCGAGACCCGAAGGACTGCTATGTCCGCTTCTCGTTTGCTGACTATGACCCACGGAAGTGACGACCTCGGCAGGCTTTTCAGAGAACCCAATACCCCTTAATTAAGGAATGGCTTGAATATACCGTAATTCCCATGGTTTAGGATCCTTAAAAAAGTGGTTAGAAGGTACTTGGCAGGTTTTGGGCCGGGGCTTGGGGGTGTAGCCCAGAGAACCCAACACCCCCTTAATTAAGGAATAGACCTTAAATTTGTAGGGTTCCTTAAGGGATCTATAAGGGTCTCTATGAGGGTTCTATCAGGGAGTTAAGGAATAGACCTTAAATCAGAATAAAAAGGCCCCTATCATTTAAGGTATATTCCTTAATTCAGGGGTATTGGGTTCTCTGGGTCAGGGTCGTCAGAAAACTAGGGGCTTGTCGCTGTGCATATATAGCAGTTCATCTGTTGTATAGGGTTTCGGCCGTCTACTGTACGGGGCTCTGCACGTCATGTAGTCGGTTTGGGCTCTTTCGAGTTCGTTACTATAGGTCCTAAAGAAGCCACATGCTCAGGTTGAAGAACAAGTATGCCCACTTGACGAACAACTCGATCAGCAAGAAGGCTGAGGCGGACAGCCCTGGATGTAGGGTTTTGTGATATATCGGTCCCTAGACCGTAAACCTTAAATCCTAAACCCTAGACCTAGGGGTTTAGGTGTTTAGGGTTTAGGGTTTTTAGCCCGGAGAAGGCTACAATATTCTTTGTAGGGTTTACCTATAGGCTCCATTGTAGTTCCTCTTTGGTGTTTCTATTTTGGATCCTATAAGGTACTCCCCAAAAAGGAACTACAATGGAGCCTATGGGAATCATACAGGCTTTAACAACCGGTACTACTCCAAAGAATGCAATTTAATAGGCCAAAAGAAACGCTACTCTAATGACCAAGGGCCCTATGTAGCCCTCATGTGGGCAGGGTTTAGGGTTTAGGGGTTTGGGGGTTTAGGGGTTTAGGGGTTTTGGGTGGAGGGGTTTAGGATTTAGGGTTTTACGGGTTTAGGGTCTTGGTGAATCACCGCGTTACGGTAATCCGGAAGCTTGATGAGAAGCTGATTGCGCCTGGTTACGCTCCGGGCGGACCATTGACCCAACTCTTGGCAGATGAGGAGGAAACCATGTAGGCAGAGGTTTATGGCTTTACAGGGTTCTTGCTAAAGTCAGTGATTTAAGTTACCATATAATAACGAAACCATATTATTTACTATAGATCCCTATCAGCCCCATTCCTGGTGGGGAGACTAAGCCCGGTGGGCTGGGCTCACAGAGCTCAGCGCATTAGGGATCCCTCGGAGCAGCTCAGCTAAAGCACAGGTTCGGCCTGCAGCTCCAGCTTGCAAGAAACCCGAAAGCCCTGTAAACCCAACCCTGAAACCTTAACCCTTAAAACTTACAAGAAACCCGAAAGCCCTATAAACCCTGAAACCTTAAACCCCTCAACCCTAAACCCTAAACCCCTAAACCCTGAAACGCCTAAACCCTAAACCCTGAAACCCCTAAACCCCTGAAGCCCCAAACCCCTAAAGCCCCAAGCCAGAAAGTTCGCAGCTCTGACTCCGACACCGCACCTCGCAGGCCTAAAGCTTTGAAGACCCTTAGCTTAAAACGAAGGGGTTTGGGAATCCTTATGGTTTAGGGGTTTTGGGCTTTAGGGCTTTAGGGGGTTTGGGGTTTAAGGGTTTTGGGCTTTAGGGTTTTGGGTTTAAGGGTTTAGGGATTTAGGGTGTAAGGGTTTAGGGTTTAGGGCTTTAGGGGTTTAGGGTTTAGGGCTTTAGGGGTTTAGGGTTTAGGGTTTTAGGGTTTTAGGGTCTAGGGTTTACTGGGCCCTGAAAGAACCCTTACAGGACCCTGAAACAGCCCTTGAGGAATTTGGTACGGAACCTTTAAAGAACCCTGAACTAAAGGAAACTACAGGTGGGGAGTTTAGGGTATATAGGGCTTCTAAAGGCTTCTGTAAGGTATATAGACCTTCTACAAGGCTCCTATAGCGGTAACTACCCACCAAAAAAATTCCTAGACAGAACGACCTCAATAGCCCTAAACCCTAAACCCTAAACCCCTAAACCCAAAACCCTAAATCCTAAACCCAAAACCCTAAACCCTAAACCGTAATAGAACCTCCGAGGGCTTCGAGGAGGAGAAGGATGAGACCATGTGGCACAGTGACGAGCGCGGAGCCCGGGGCGTGTAGGTTTAGGGTTTAGAGCTTGGGCTTTAGGGGTTTAGGGTTTTAGGGTTTAGGGTTTAGGGATGAGGGGTCATTTGGTTTGGGCTGAAGTTTTCTTGAACCGTAAACCCTAAACCCTAAACCGCAAAACCTAAACCCGAAACTTTAGGGCTTCTATGCCTTAGGAAGAGGCTCCCAGGCCTATCCAAGAAGGAGTCCACCCTTAGGTTAGGGTTTAGGGTGTTTTCGGTTAGGGTTTAGGCGTCTACAAGGGCTTAGGGTTTAGGGTTAGGGTTTTTTGAGGTTAGGGTTTCGGGGTCTACAAGGGCTTAGGGTTTAGGGTTTAGGGTTTTGTGAGGTTGGGGTTTCGGGGTCTACAAGGGCTTAGGGTTCAGGGTTTAGGGTTTGTTAGGTTGGGGTTTAGGCGTCTACAAGGGCTTAGGGTTTAGGGTTTAGGGTTTTTTAGGTTGGGGTTTCGGGGTCTATAAGGGCTTGGGGTTTAGGGTTTCTTAGGTTGGGGTTTCGGGGCCTGCAAGGGCATTGGGCTTAGGGTTTTGTAGGTTAGGGTTTCGGGGTCTACAAGGTGGTAGGGTTTAGGGTTCAGGGTTATTTAGGTTAGGGTTTCGGGGTCTACAAGGGCTAGGGGTTTAGGAAAGGAACAGAACATCTCACAAACACGTGTGTGCTTCTTTTCCCCCTTTGCCTACCTCAAATCCTGGAATGAAAGCCTCTAGGTGAACCGAGCCGAGATTGTCCCTACCCATAGGCCCCTAAGTAGTTCCGTTTTATGGTTTATATTCAGAATCCTATCAGGTACTCCCAAAAAGGAACTGCTTAGGGGCCTATGGGTAAAGCCTAAACCCCGTTGTCGCACCTACCCCTGGCCTTTTGGCTGCCGATGGTCGGACAGGCTGGCCGGTTAACATAGCCGCCTTTACCAGTATCAATCCGTTGGGCGCCGTGTTATTCTCATGGTCTGCTATGGTCTATTTTGGTATATGCTGGTCTATTTTGGTAAAATGTAGACCACAACCCTCTTCTGATTACAAAACGCCCCGATGTTAGCTGCGCAGAGGGTGCTTCGAACACTGAGAAGAGTCTAGGACGTTTTCAGGTGGGTAGTTACCGTTATGGGAGCCTTATAGAACGAAGGTCTATATACTTTGTAGAAGCCTTATAGAAGCCCTATATACCCTAAACTCCCCACCTGTACCCTAAACCCTAAATCCTCAAACCCTAAATGCTAAAGCCCAAAAACCCTAAATGCTAAAGCCCAAAACCCAAAACCCTAAACCCAAATACCTAAACTCCCCATCTGTAGTTTCCTTTAAAAGAGCCGAGCTTGGGTTTGATAGGGTGTAGGGTGTAGGGTTTTGGGTTCAGGGTTTTAGGGATTAAAGGGGATTTCGGTCCCTTGATGTCCTAAACTCTACACCCTCAACCCTAAACCCTCTCCACCCCTAAAGCCCTAAACCCTCTCCGCCCCTAAACCCCGCCCCCTAAAGCCTGAGGTTCCAGGAGTACCTGGCCAACTTGGGTTTTCAACGCAATGGCGAGCCGGTGGAGGAATCTGGGTGCTTGTCGTTTAGGGTTTAGGGGTTTAGGGTTTAGCGTTTAGGGGTTTAGGCCCTAAACTTTAGGGTTTAGGGGTTTAGAGTTTAGGCCGGGTTTAAGGCTTCGTGTTCAGGGTTTAGGGTCAGGGTTTTAACTTAAGTTACCATCATAAGGAAATCCTGTCATGTATTATATATAGAACCTTACTATGGCAACTTAAACCATATCCTTTAAAATAAAGAAATCTTGTTATGTACTATAGATCCTTACCATGGCAACTGAAATCAAATCCTTTAAACCCTACACCCTAACCCCGAAAC
>CAJNJA010093129.1:0-10049 GCA_905231915.1 Symbiodinium necroappetens
TCCTAAACGTGGGCTTAGGGTTGAGGGCTTAGGGCTTTAGGGTTTAGGGTTTTAGGGTTTAGGACTTTAGGGTTTTAGGGTTTAGGGTTTAGGGTTTTAGGTTTTAGGGTCTAGGGTTGAGGGTTTAGGGCTTTAGGGTTTTAGGGTTTAGGATCCTTCGCTCTATCTCGCTCCGTCGATTCGTCTAGAAGTGTTGCAACAGGTACCTTGAACCTTGCTTGCACTGATGCCTTCGGCTTCCCATCCAGTCTGGCAGCATGGTAGGAATGCAATTGTGCGGCCTAGGCCTTGTTGAGATGTGCGCAGGTCTCATCGTACTTATAGATGCCTGCTGTTTAAACCGATACGATGCTGGTCTTCACCTTGCACCCGCAATGCCAGTATGTTATGCATCCCGAAGCATCCACATGTGTCGACCTACAGATCCACTGATAAACTTGAAAAGAGAGGCGATAGTACTTATACCTGCTGCCCAGATGCCTTCATCCCTATAGGCGGAGCGCAAACATGATTTAGGAAACATGCAAGCTGCAAGTGTGTTCACACATGATAGGGTTAGGCATACGAAGCAAGGGCTGCGCGCCTTGCAGTGCTGCCGCTCGGATGTCCTGCCGTGTCAAAGCCGAGGTACCCTCAGCCCTCAATTTGTCTTGCCACACTTTTGGCTGGCTCTGGTCCTACTGGCTGTGCAATATTACTGTACATATATAGGTATGTGTTTACATATAAAGATATATACTTGTATATAAGTATAGATACACATGCATGTATATGTACTTGTATGTGTGTGCGTGTGTGTATATATATGCATATATTATGTGTTCTTTCATGTTCCTATGAATGTCCTTCACCTTCCGGGCGGGTTGTCCCACGGATCTTCGTGAACCTAGTGTAGGGGCCTGAATAATTAGCATAGGGCTTTGGGCTCCTTTCCAGTACACTTACAATGAGGAACCCTCAGGAACAATATGGGCAGTCATTTGTAATGGTTTAGGCTTCTGTAGTAAGGAACAGCCAACCCCAACACCCCAGACCCTATATTGGTAATTATGTAGGCTTCTATATTGGTGTGTAGGGCTTCGGATGTGGTGGAAACGGAGTTCGAGCATCCCTTATCAGAATGGATGTACATCGCGCGTATGCTCGTAGTAAAATTCTTGGAAACAGCATGAAGCCTGCAATTGCCAGCCTGAGCTACTTGCTGTAGTACTCTCCGAACTCCATTGCCAAAAGGATCATAAAAACCGTCCAAAGGCCCTAAACTGACATGCTTTCGGCTCTGATCTCAGCCTCCACCAGCTGCAGCACCTGCGGCCACTGCGCCGCACGCTCGCAGGCACTCAGGCAGATACCAAACCTGAACATGGGCTTGTGAGTTCTGGCCCAGACCTTCCAATACCCCTTAATGAAGGAGTATACCTTGGATCATATTCGGGATCCTACTTTGTTCCGAGCATATTCCTGAATGAAGGGATTTTGGAAGGTCTTTGGGGGTTGCGGATTACCATTTAGAATTCAAAACCACCCTACAGGCTTCCATGTGTACCCTTGTACGAGTCGAGTGGGAGCGGATTCCGGCGAAATACACAGCGCCTCAAGCTCAGCCCGCAGGAGCTGGTTTCGGGCTTACATCTAACGGAATGTGGGTAGTTCTCTAAATTGGGATCCCTTTTAGGGTTCTTTTTTTATGAGGGTGCCGGACTATATTGGGGACCTAAAAGGGGACCCAAATTTAAAGAACGCCCCGTATGTCGGAGAGTGTCCTCACGAGTCATGTTCAACTGTAAAACTAAAGCGGTGGAGTGTGTCATACAACATACCTTAGTCTAACAAACCTACTTTTTGGTAGGCCTTTTTATCAACCCTGATATGGAGTTTATAATTTCGAGGGACCCTACCAAAAAAGTAGCTCCCGGTAGCTTAAGGTAGTTATGCAAGCTCCAGTGGTTCTTTCTGTGTCTTGATTTGTGGGATCCCCCCCATGTGCCTTACCGGCACTGGTGAAGCTCTCAACAAGAAAGGCCCTAACCCTAAACCCCAAACCCTAAATCCTAAAACCTAAATAAACCCCAAACCCTGAACCCTAAACCCCAAACCCTAGACCCTAAAGCTCTGGGTGGGGGCAGTCATGTAGTCACACTGCAGGCCACAGTGAGGCCCCCCAAATCGAACCATCAAATCCCAATCTCCCACAGCATCCCCGAGGCCTCTAAGTAAAGCATAAACTTTCTACGTCTTGTCGTTATCACTGATCACTGTTTGTGTTTGTATATGTTTCTGCTATCATTGTGATTTTATATGCTTCTTGCTCTAAACCCTCGGCCCCTTAGCCCTAAAGCCGTAAACATTCAAAACCCATGCCCCCAAAACCCAAAACCATAAACAACGAAAAAAAAAATCATGCTCCATGTCATCGAGGTGCGTTACTACTGAGACCTGGGAGGACTGCGTGGCCATGGAACGGAGGGCGACGAGAGCCTTCCGCAGCTCGGACTCTATCGTGGCTTCACTAAGGAAATTGAGGCTGTTCTTACCCTAGGGCTCCAAGTATACAAATAGTACCTACTTTGGGGTCTAAAGTCTGTCAATAGTACCTACTTTGGGCTATTTGGAGGTCCAGGGTTATAGATGGGAGCTATGAGGTTTGTGTTTTATGGGAATGCATCGGCCAGTCGCGGAGCGAATGCCAATCATGACTTCCTGGTGCTCTGCAAGAGGTCTTGATATTCTTGCAGGCAGCCTTCCCAGTTGTCAGTTGAGTTGGTCATACATGGTAGATCATACGCACGACGGGCAAGGGAGTGCAAGAGAGGTCTGATCGTGAGACTGCATAGCACAGCACAGCAAGTTCAAGTGATGCATTAGACCATATTAGACCACACCTCCTGCCATGCATTCGCACGCTGGAGCTGACGTAGCGGCGCATGGCAGCTTCCATCGTGATGGCCACCTGAGACAAACTGAGCGGTATGAGAAGCTGGTGGCACCACGCAAAAGAGCAATGCGTTGAATAAGCTCGGCGAATCACAAAAATAACAGATCTTGAACATGTTTCCCTTACTGTAACTTGCGATTTCGGGCTTGAATACTGCTCAGCTTGTGCTTTCAGATGTCGTACCTAAGCCTACGGCGTCTCCCCTTGAACCCTGAGCCCCAGCAAGTGGCGTGCTCAGAACACAAGCATCATGGCCACAACAAGGACATCACAGCATTGTAACCTGAACCCAAGTACTACTGCTACATTCAAAAGACATTGCAGCACTCAAAGTCACATTTGTGCCATATTGGGGAGCATCGGGCTTTTTAAGTGCTGGAGGTCCTGGATGCTATAGATGAGTCGGTGGTGACGTGATCCCAGCATGATGCGGGGTTAGGGCTCGGGTTTACATGTCGGGATCTCTAGAGTTCAGGGCTTTTAGGGTACAGGGCCGGGAGATTTGTAGAGTTGAGGGCCATGTTCGATCATTCTGCTCATCCCTAAACCCCAAACCCAAACTTCGAAACCGTGAAGCGATACTGCAGTTCATGATGGAGCATCCTGTTTCGACACACGTGGCAGCGAATGCGGTCTTCGGTTTGGTACTAAAGCCCCATCCCTAAACCGTAAACCCTACAGTAAAAGCCCAAAAGTTGGAAATCGAAACCCAGTAGCCTCACTCCTTAAAACTTATATGTATAGGGAACCCCAGCACTAATTGTCCTTAATCCGGTTTCCAACTTTTTGGGATTTATTGTAAGCCCACTCAAGCCCCTAAACCCAAGAGGAGGCCTTGGGAGATGGACATGGCCATGGCCATCGGATACCGTTTTCAGATCCATGGGCTCAGGAGGACTTTGCGGGTTCAGGGCTAGGGCGTTTGGGGCTTTGGGGTTTAGGGTTTAGGGGCTAGGGTTTTAGGGTTTAGGGTTTAGGGTTAGGGTCTTTGGGGTTTAGGGGTTTATAGGGTCAGGGAAGGATTTGAGGATTCTAGGGTCTTGGGGTGTGGGCGTTAATGAGGGCTTTAAGGCATGTTCGGGCTTAAGGGTGAGGGGATCAGGGCTTTGAGCCGGCTGTTCGGGTAGGGTTTGGATCCTGCGGCTTTCTTGTGGGGACCCTGAAGACTAGATCGCAAATCCCGGAGACACCACCTGGGACTCACAGTCGTGTGAGGATCCAACAAGGAAAACGTAAGAAAAGTAACGAAAACAAGAAACAAGGAAGTCAAATTCAGGGTCCAAGCCCTAGTCAATGTTCTATAAACCGAATCTACCAATTTGTAACTCCTGCCGTGCAACCTATAGACCTATAGCGTAAGGTAGAGTATGAGGCACCCCAGCACGAATCATCCCAAATCAACGAGCGAGGCACACTTTCATGTAAACAGATGGTAAGCGGTAAATGAATAGGTAGGTAGTCCGCTACGTAGATCGATAGATATATAGTTACGAAGACAGAACGATGGATCGGTAGATGTATAGATAGATGGATGGACCGACGGATGGATAGACGGATGGACAGATGGATAGATGAAGTTAGATAGGTAGATAGATAGGCAGGTAGGTAGATAGATAGATAGATAGGTAAATAGTTACATACCTAGACAGATAGGTACACAGGTAGATAGACGGATAGATGGACATACACATAGATAGATCGACAGGTTTTTGTGCTTGGTGGAGATAATGCACATGCAAGTTCTCCTGAGGAGCCCCCAGACAAGTTAAGGGCAATACCTCAAAAACAGAACACAATCCCTATATCGTAACCCCTAAACCTGAAACACCCAATCTCATGGAATAGGCAAGCTCTCTGAATCAGACAAGGATCCTGAAATGTGATGAATTGTACACTGCATCAGCACGAGGCATTGAAAACAGAAGATCCCTAAACCCTAAACCCTAAACCCACCCTAAAAGCCCAGAATCGCTGTCAGAACCCCGGTTGAACCCTTACAGTCGTCACAGACCCGGACTTACAGAGCCCTAGAGGCTTTTGTTGCCCCTCTCCGGGGTCCAAACTGCCTCAAGAATTGGCTCGGGATCCTGCAAGCTAACGTCTGAGGGTTTAGGGTTTAGGGGCTTTCGTCTTGGAGGACCCCCGGGTGTGCTTACGCTTTGCAGTATAGGGCGTTTTATCTACGATAGGTCCGCTATCTACGGGTGTAGGATCATAAATGCAGTTCTTATAAGGGCTTGCTTCAATGCAAGAGCAGCTGCACGGTTTAGGGGTTTAGGCTGAAGCTTTATAGTTACAGAGTTTGGGGTCTAAGGTGTTCAGGTCCAGGGTCTGGGGTCTGACGATTGAATCGGGGGATCCATCTCAGGAGTTTGTTAATTTTCTGATAGATATTGCCGGTGTCTCGTCATCGTGCCAAAGCGTAATAGGTCACGAAGCGGATCTGGTGGTACCTTGACTCCTTGTGGCACATTGGTGACCGGAGTTGCACTGTTAGGTTGCGCCATCTAGAGCGGCCAGTCATTGACCGGCACATCATGGGACTCTCCGTGTCTCCCGCGAAGCTCTCTGTTACATGTGTACGCCAAGGTCTCCTCCAATAGCCCAGCAGGTTTGAGGGTCGGAAGCTTTATGGTTTAGGCCTTAGCAACGTAGACACGATGATTCCGTCCTGCTGCAATTACCAGCTCGAAAATAAGGAAATACCCGAAACATACACCTGCCACCCTGCATGGTTGTCTGTAACAAACTGGTCCGTAAAATGGAACTCTTAACCCTGAACCACACCTGGAACCCCAACTCCAAGCCCATTTCGAGATCCTGCACCTGAACCCTAAACTCTAAACTTTAGACTCTAAACCCTAAACCCTAAAGGCAGCTTCGAGTCTCCGCCTTCGAGCTGTTGGGGGGGGCGGTTTAGATGCAGGAACCTGGATAAGAAACCTGAAACCTCTTTCTTTTATTCGGGCTCTGTATAGGGCTTTAGGGGTTTAGGGTTTAGGGTGTAGGGTGTAGGTAGGGTTTAGGGTTTAGGGTGTAGGGTGTAGGGTTTAGGGTTTAGGGTATAGGGTTCTGTATAGAGATCCTGAGAATTCGGGGTTATAGGAGCAGGGTTTCTTAATCAGGCTCCTACATTAAGAAGCACAATTCCAGTAGCAGACCACCCAGAGGATTTATTGGGGATCCCCCAGAACAACAACAAGTTGAGCCTGGAACAAGAAAGAACCTCTCTGTGCAACGTAAGCACAGGCCAGGAACTCTTATCAAAGATGTATCCTGCGGCCTTCTGGGTTTAAGTCGGTTGGCTCAGGGACCCGGATCTTTAGGCACCCTGATAAGCCAACAGACCCATCGCGCCTCTTGCTCTTTGTCACCTTCACATTGGCAAGGGGCGCTGACGATGACTGCGAAAATTCAATAAACCCAAAACTAAACCCTGCACCAGCAATCCTTTGAACCTAAAGCCCAAGCAACCAAGCAACGCTTAATCCTGCACCCAAAACCCTGTAGACCTGTTTTAAGCTTGAACTCACTACAATAAGACCTTGCGCCATCTGTGGGAAGCTGAACGTTGCAGTCCGGGAGATCGTAAAAAAAGCCCAAACGGTCATCCAGCTGTCACCGATTCCAGGACTGGAGGGGCCTAGCTGGCCTAGCTTACTCAACGAAGATAGGTAGGTAAGTAATCTTACAATTGCAAATATGGAGGGACCATCTTAATTGCCCGGACTCCCATATATGGTTCCGTATCGCGTGTCGGAAGGCGCCCCTCGTGAAGGTCGCCACTGTTGTCTCAAAAGTGCCAACAGTCACAGGAATGGGCCCCCTGAACCCGGGATACTCGTGAGTGTTGTGACTTGTGAAGCTATGCAACTTCGCGGCGTGTCCAAGGTGGCGACACTCACCTGGATGGGAAATGGTTTCGGTAAACAACCCCACCACCCACACCACAGGGGGGGTGCGGGTGCAAACCCTTAACCCGAAACCCAACACCCGCCACCACACCGCAGGGAGGGCGGAAGGGGGTTAAACACTAAACCTGAAACCCACAACCCACCTCCACACCACCCACACCACCACAACACACCACACCACAGGGGGGGAGGGGGGTTATAATCCAAAACCCATCACCACACCACAGGGACGAGGTTAAAGAACCCACTTAAACAACCCCATCACCCACACCACAGGGAGGGGCCCGGGGAAGCATAATCGGGGGGTAGGGGGAGATGCCATGGGGTGGGGGGGTGGGAGGGGGATCGGGCGACGCTGCACCATATATATATATATATATACATATATATATATATGAATTGATTCTCATATATAGAGTTTATAAGGCTCAAGGGTTCTGAAATCAATCCCAAACTCGAACTTCGCATGACATAGTTCTCAGGTTTCCTTGTCGAGGCTGCCGTCGGTTCTCCGCCGTTTCTCTGATAAATACGCATTCGAACACAGCGATTGGAGTTTAGGGTTCAAAGTTAAACCCAACAGCCCCAATCCACAGAGGGCTGCTTGACATGGATGCGGACTCTGGGGCAACGATAGAAAGAAACCCGAAACCCCAAACTCCTAAAAGCTGTCACATATGCTGAAGGGCTTAACTTAGGGACCTGCGTAAGTAGACCAGGATATACCCTTAGGCACTATACTATGCGCGGACATCATATCTGTTCATTCCACGCCTGGTGAAGGAGCATTGCTGGGCCGTGAACTCCCAGGAGCCCTAACATGAACATCGCATCCCTAAGCCTTAAACCCAAAATCAATAAATTATCTCGAAGTCTAAACATGCCGATTCTCATCCCAACCTCCTAAACCTTCGAAACCCGGATCGGATCCATCGGCCCAACACATCCCACCCTCTCATCCCAAGACCTTTGAAACCTCCAGCCCTCCAACCAAAAATCAGAAACCAAAGAGAGGATAACTATAGGGCTATTGCCAAGGTTTTAGGGATAGATCTAAGGCTGTCGTGCCCACAGCCAGGCCCCAAACCAAAAACCAATGGCTGCCAAGCCTTCTACAACCCCGAAGCCGAAACAGCAGGTTACAAGGTTTGGGGCCGCCCCTAAACCCTAAACCACCCCCCTAAACCCTAAACCCTAACCGTAAACCCCTGCAAAAAAATAACACTCAGGCAATCCTAACAAGGAGCCCTAAAATGGTAGGCTCTTCTTGTGCTAAGCCTTAAACGTCTGATTTTTTGGGGGGGCTTCTGGGGGGCCGAAGGAAGGACGCCAAGCCTCCTTTCTTTCTTTGGCTCCTGTCGGCCTTCAACTTCAGTGTCTTCTCCTCCCGAAATTGGCTTTATATATATATACACACACACATACATAAATAAATATATATATATATATGCACACTCCATTATGATGATATGTTATACCTCTATATACCTCTGTCCCCGTGTATATATATATATATGTTCATTTATATCTATATCTATATCTAAATTAATATTTATACCATAGTTATATTAGAATTATCTATCTGTTTATCTAATATGCACAGATGTAATATAGTAGTACATCATACCATTCCCGTGTGTATGTATATGTATATATGTATATGTATAAGTATATGTACATGTATATGCTATGGGGTCTTAAAGGCACCTGAAACCACTGGAGAGTTTCGGGTTTCGGGCTCAGGCTTTCCAGGGTTGTGCATTTCACCACGGAGCTCATGCTTTGAGAACCGGATCAAACCTGAACCAGTTTAGCGTGTAGGGTTTAGGGTGTAACTGTAAGGTTTAGGGTGTAAGGTTTAGGGTTAGGGTTTAGAGTTTGGTGTTTAGAGTTTAGAGTTTAAGGTATCACCGCGTGATCGCCCAAGTAAACTTCACAGTCATGACGACAATTTGATGTCCCAGAGCAACGCTCCGAAAACACGACTACAACGACATCAACCGCAAAAGAGTGACTTCAAAAGCGACGTCTGCTTCTCAGCATCCCCCCGCAATGTCCCAAACCCAGCCGAGGGCTCGTACGGACACACCCAGCGGTCCTTTCGCCGACGACGAAAATCATCGGCCTGGTTATGTTCAGGCTTGTCGTTTCTAGGGTCTCTACCTTGATAGGACCGACAACTTCTGAACCCAGGACCAAACCGGGTTGTTGCCACAGTTGTTCGGTAGCCAATCTGTTCCCAAGCAAAAGACCATATTGGGGTGAGGGCTTGGAGGGTTTAGTGTTTCGGGCGGCGTTGTCTTGATCCGTCGCCGTCTTGCTAGCAACATGCGTCTGACGAGCAGTAGAGGTCAGGCTTGCACTGCGTGCAAAACCCTGCACGCTAAATCTCTAAAGCTACTAAACCCTAGACCCTAGACCCTAAACCCTAAACCCCCCTCAGCAACACAGTCTCGGAAGTATCCTGAAACCTAGCTCCTCAAGCCCATAGTATGGAGCCTTCAACAATTAGAATAGGCTTTGGGGATATGCTTTACTATAGCTCTCTATTACATCCTGAACCCTGCGGCAACACCACAAACATGCAAAAGACAGTAAACTCTCAGACCCTAGACCTTATAACTACTTGACACAACTTGACCCCCGAAACCGCATCAGTAAGCTTGCAAGTGCCCTAACCGGGCTATCGATTTCACTCAACTCCCTGAGGTCTAAGCCGCAACACCTGATACTACAAAACCTCATAGACGCAGAAAGCCCTACACACTCCTGCCTCGAACGTGCAGGTATATACTCCTCTCAAACTCTGACAAACTCCTGGTAGCATGCCATCTGCGCACCTCACAGAGGTGGCAGAAAGTGCAGGCAGCGCCTTTGCTACAGCCCGCATCCTTCCTGGCGTCGATCTCTTCATTTAAGCTACAGTGAGGGTGTTATAGGGTTTCAAAGGGTCCTTCTAGGTTTCTTCAGTATCAGGGTTCTGGGGCTCTACACTTTACGACTGTAGGGCTTTCAGGTTTTTGCGTTTCAGGGCGCCCGGCCCGGGGGGGGCGGGGGGGGGAGTGGGCTTAGGCCGTAGAGGTAGGAGCTTGGCATCTACGGCAAAGCCATTTTTGCTTTGTTTCTTCTCTCTGTCTGTCTCTCTCTCTCTCACATATGTATATCTATATATGTGTATATCTATATATATGTATATATGT
>CAJNJA010093140.1:2565-47609 GCA_905231915.1 Symbiodinium necroappetens
TGCATGCGTGGATGGATGGATGGATGGATGGATGGATGGACGGATGGATGGATGGATGGATGGATGGATGGATGCATGGATGGATGGATGGATGGATGGATGGATGGATGGAAGGATGTATGTATGTATGTATGTATGTATGTATGTACCTGCAAGCGTATGCATGTGGCTGCATGTGCACACTTCGGTCTGTATACATCCTCAACCTGGCCCTCGTCCTAAACCCTGAGCTCTCAACCTTAAACCCTGATGTGCCCGGAGCGTTTTCCCAAGGCTTTACCGCCAGAGCAAGCAGATGCGGGTTGCCGACTTCCTCGCGAACGACCTCTCCGAGGAGCCCTGGAGAACGAAGGCTCCGGACAGCTTGGTTAGTTACGGTTTAGAGCTTTGTCTACGGGTTGCTATTATATAGGGTTTAGGGTCAGGAAGCGTTTTGGTCCGAGCCTACACGAGCCTTCCCCAGCGGGGAGGTACTGATCGGGCCATGGCTTTTTCGGAGACTGGGGTCAACTCAGAGGAGGGGTCACGGCTGATGTGGCAAAGGCTTTCCCTCATGTCAGAGGAACTGTGCCCTACTATGAACGGTCATCGGCGGAATTTCCTGGTCAAACCTTTTGGGGACGCTGTTTCCACTGATTCAGGCCTTCTTTCCCGGGCGTATGTTGTGCAGAGTGGGAGCACATCCGCAAGTCGCAAGGTCCTTTTGAAGCTTAGACATGCTGATTGGTTTGCTCTTGAGGACCCTTCAGGGGTGATCAAGGTCGTTCAGTCATTGATTCACGTCAGCGGCGAGGAGTACATGCTGGATTGCACACATGTCAATACTGTGGTCATTTGCACTGCTGCTCTGAACATGGATTCCAATATATGCATGGCTGAGCTTTTCAGTGGGGGTTTTGCTGGATGGTCACAAACGGCTTACATTCTGCACAGAGCGGGGCTGCCATTGCATGTCAAGTGGTCCCTTGATGTCGATGAGGATTGCGAACGCATGTTACAGGCGCAGACCCCAGGTCTGCAATGTATCAGTCAGGCCTTGGAGCTTGAACAGATCACAGCAGACACGCCTCAGGCCTTAGATGTCTGTGCAAACATTAACTGGGATTGGTGGCTTCGGTTGTTCAGCCTCCGTCCGGTTCACGTGGTGACGCTATCCCCGCCGTGCCAACCCTGGAGTGCGGCGGGTACGGGTTCAGGCCTTGCTGCGGCAGATGGGTGGCTCATGCTTCGAGCTATAGACATCCTGGGGGCCTTTCAGCCTCCGATTGTGACTCTTGAGCAAGTCGCTGGCTTTCTGCATCATGCCCACTTCCCGCACGTTATGCAGGCTTGGCAACAGGTGGGATATAAGGTGCAATGGCAGGCGACACTTGATCTTCTGGACGTCCTGCCCAGCTCCAGGGTCAGGGTTATCTTGGTGTTTAGGCATAGTGCGTGCACCGGCCCCCCGGCGCTGCCAGGCATCAATTGGACAGTTGCGCAACGGCAGAACTTAGCTACAGCCAGGGTCTTCCTTGACCTGCCCGCAGACATGCTCCAGCCCTTGTTGCTGACGGAGGAGCTCAAGTCTGTCTACTTTGATCCATGGTACATGCCTCCGTCTACTGGCAGCCAGCAGCCTCAGAGGGTTGAGAACTTTCGGGTTCGCACGGAAGCAGGCATTGCAGGCTGCTTCCTGGCGCAATACCAGTTTCAGCATGAATTGCCAGAGGGACAGCTTGCATCCAAGGGATTGTTGGGTTTTGTGTTGCGTCACAGAGGCAACCTTAGCTTCTTCGCAGGGGCCGAGGTTGCGGCCACTCATGGAGCGGTACGGCCGGTACTGCTTGGTGCTGACTAGGCGCACCCAGATGAGAATGCTTGGCAACGCCATAGCCGTGCCCCACGCAGCAGCAGGGTTGGCAGTCGCGTGTCGTGCCTTGGGCCGGGCTGAAGTGCCAGAGCCACCGGCAGCTGTAGCTAAATGCCTTGAGGCCCGTCTTCACAATGACAATGCGCTTTTCCTCCCGTGTGGTAGGGATTGGATCCTGTGCCGCAAAGACCGAGCAGCGGGGGTAACAACCTCCGGCATGCTTCCGAAATCTCCGCCGCAACAAAGCTCAGCCCCGACAGATTTTGTGACAGTCACGTTCCTGCAGGAAGAACAGGCAAGGGCCATCCAAGTTCCGGCTGGGGCTTCTGCGCTTAGGGCTTTTAGGCACCTAGGCGTGGCTCAATACGCCTCCCTGCTGCCACCGCAAACTTACGACAAGCTTCAGACTGCATGTGCCTTCGCTGCCGCTCCTGCAGGGTCGTGGTTTTCTTACTGAGACCGCAACCAGAAAAGGTCTCTGCACTGTCTGGCCGCAACTCCTGAATGTCTTTGACAGCCTGACCAGCGAATGTGAGGAGTTGTGCTATTGGAGTCCTAGTGGTTGTAGAGTTCGCGATGCTGAGGAGTTTGGGCGATGTGTGATTGCAACCACGCAAGACCCTGTCGCCCCAGATTTGCCGATGCACTTGCTCGCCAAGGCGCTGCCGCAGATGTGTAACCAAACAGATGCGGATGAGCTCCGCTTGGAGTGCCCGGCGTCCGCAGCCGTCGATGCCTGGCTGGGTTTTCCCTTCCATCTTGCACAGGCGTTCGGATGGAGCTCTTCTGTACTCAATTTCCCTCCACAGAAGGGTGCTCACCAAGCCAGCACAGCTGACCTGCCCTCAGTTTCAGTTGAAATCCAGGTTGAAGCCTGCAGAAAATGGTGGGGTACATTGCCTGCCCGCCTGGTTGTCAGCGAGCTGGAGCAATGGTGATGCCGCTCCACTGCATGCAATTTGCCCCCCGGTGCTAGGGTGTTTTCAGGACCGCATCCCATACCCTGTGGTACTACCATTGAGGAAACTCGGCTGCAGACCAGAACCTGAGTGATCCGCCGCTCCGGGCACTTGCTGCTGACAATTCACCCCAACTGCGTGGGTGGAGGTGTTAAAGAGGAAAACCAGCAGTGGGCTCAGACACGAGCTGCTTCTTTGTGCCTCTCCCAGGGCCTCGACCTTAATACCACCACCAGCTTGGTTGATGCCATTGCAAAAAAGGGCTCGGTGCCACGCCTGATGCAGTGCCTACAAGCCCTGGCTGAGGATACCAGATGGCAACAACTGTGCACGTATGCCAAGGAACTGCAGATACCAGTGCCTCAGACGACCAATCTTGTTGCCAGGGCCGGCCTGAGTCCTCCTTCTTCAAACCCGTCAAAGGTTTAGGGTCAGGCTTTTCCAATGATGAGCGGCTATGGCACAAGCGATAAGGGATTGGGGGTCAACCCGAGCGAGAACCAGGCAGTTCATGATTTGGTTTACGGTGACGCTGCAGAATGTGTGCGACACATCATCAGCACAAAGCCTCTTGCTTACGGTGGAGAAGTACCAGGTTGCCAAAAGCCATAGCGGACAGAGGGCTGTTATTGAGCAGAACGACCAGATCATCAAGCAACAGATGGACAGAATCGCCATGCAACAAGACCAGAAAAAACCCGCAAAAGCTGAGGTTGGCGAGCTCTAGTGGATGCAGACGGGAACCACTTCTACAAGCTTGGACGAACCCGCAGTAGAAGTGTGGGACAAAGGCTGCTTCGCTACAACGTCGATTTCATGGCACAGGAGCATCCTATGACCATTGTTACGGCTGTGGCCCTGTCCATGTTCAATGGCGCCTGGCAGTCAAAGAGAGTTGAGCATATAGGTGCCATCAACTCATGCAATGCCACAGGCTTGCTATGATTCTTCAAGCAAATGCAGGGGCTGTCAAGGAGATCTACGTTGCGGAAGCTGAGCCACGCCTTCTCACGCTGCTCCAAAAATCACAGGACATGACTAATCAGGAGTTTTTCGATGAAGCTTACAATCGGAAATTTACAACAAGAGTTTACGATGATGAACCGTGAATCCAAGTTACGAGTACACAGACGAGGCTGCCGAAACCGAGTGAAGCCTCCTGTGCAGAATGTTGTAAATACTCGAATGGTACAAGGGTTCTAGCGCTGTCACAAGATGGATTCTGAAAGGGAAGCAAAAAGCTTGCCCAACTTTGATGGCCGTGTCGAGGGATGTTGTGATGTGTATAGCCATGTCATGTGCAGTGGAAGGATGCCATCTAGCGGTTTTTGAGCGCTTGCTGTAGAGAGTTTCTTCTCTGATCTGCCGCGAGACTGTCGCTGTAGTAGATTTTCGTTGGGGGACTTCGATTAGCTGGAATGCTCGGAGGCCGAGAAGAACGCATTTGAGCTCGCTCGGCTCCCGTTCGAGAGAATCTGGCATCCTGTGCTCTCTGGCCGGAAGCCTTCAGAGGTGCGACAGCGCCGCTTCGAACTGGCATGTGCTTTCTTCGTCTTCTCGCAGAGGGCACGGGATGCCATTGACGCAGACGGCTCGGCTTGAATGCTTCAGTACCACCGACGAGCATTCACCTCTCCAAACGTCTGCAAGCCCATGTAAACCGTAGCATTTTGCTTGGCTCGAAATTTAACGTTTGCCCGGCATGAGGCTGCTGTAGTTCGATGTCTGCCCCACCTGGGGCGATTGCAAAGTATCATGGCGCCGCACATGTGGCCGCCCAGCAAGGGAAGGTTCGAACTCTGGAGCTGCTCCACAGTATGGACCCCGACTCTGAGTGCCTATGTTTCCGAAGCCTGCGCCTTTCGAAAGCGTAAAGCGCAGTGGGCTCAGAGGATCCGGAGAGCCTTCGGCGCTGCGCTGCCGACGGTCGCACCCCTGCGCATTGGGCGGCGTTGAGCGGCCAGGTGGGAAGCTCGGAGCTGTTGGCACCCATTTCCCCATTTCCATGAAGCGCTTGGCCGCAGCAGGTGGAGGTGTTGAAGGTTTTGGCTTCCTTGGTGCCTGACACGCTCACAGCACACGCTCGCAACGGAGCAACTCCCGCTCACGATGCAGCTTTTCAAGGCCCGGGCCTAGCTGCCAGCTTGAGCTCCATCACAGTCTCACAGTCAGGTAGGGCTTCCAAATCGGGCGAGGCCACAGCCACGTACTGCTACATCTGCACCAGATCAACCCAACCAGCCTCGTGGCAAAGTCGGCGACAGGTGCGACCTGCAGCACCACATCTTTTGACCTTGCTGCCCGATTTGGAGGTGACAGCACAAGTTTCCTTTCGTGAGCAGGTGCAACGCCGGCACACGATGCGGCTTTCGGTGGCCACATCGAGACGATGAAACTCAGCAAAGGTTTCAGGATGCTGCAGGGCTCTTGGGCGTAATAAGGGGCGAGATCAATTTTGGGGAAGCTGCCAGTTTTCCAGAAAATACATGAAACACAGCCGAAAACTATGGGCATCTGAGATGCACCTGTGTCACTAGGGCGTCTCATACTGCGCACTGAAGTCAGTAAGATGAAGAGTCACCAGTGTGGCTAGCCTCTATCATTATGATCACCAGTATCATCGCTATCATAAGTTTCATCAGTTTCATCATCGCCACCGGCACCACCGGGACCACCATCACCACCATCATCGTCGTCATCATCATCGTCATCAAGACCATGTTAATGATGATCATCATACCCCCACGACCGGGCCAACTTCTTCTCCAACTTGCAGCTCCAAGGCTGCTCTTGAGGGAGCTGGCGCCGGAAACTCTTTCAGCTCGCGACCTGCATGGCCGATGCGCGGCCCATGAGGCGGCGGAGACCGGACAGGCGAGCCTCGGCGAGACGGCGAGACGGCGACACGACCATGAAAAGTGTAGCCTACGAAGGTCCTCAGTGCTCTCTCTAACGCAGGACTCTCTGCTCCGGCTGCTCTACCTCTTGGTACCCGCGACCTTGCACGCAAGGTTGGGTGGTTTTGGCAGATTGCGGGGAGAGAGAGCGTTAACTTTAGCCAATCTTTGGACCTTTCCAAGGGATGATGCAGGGTGGCTGCCCGAAGATGTGGCGGAAGCACACGGCTGGGAGTCAACTGCCCGGCTGCTCAAGTTTTTGCCTGCGGTGCAATGTGATGACCCTGGTTCTGCCGATGACACGAGTGATGACGTGGAGCAGGCCGGGCATGGAGAGCGCTGCGAGATCTTGCTTGATCCTCTTCGAGTTTGAAGTGCTGGGCAGGTATGCCAAAGAGAGGACGCACCGCCAGAGCCGGAACCCACACCAGAGGCCAGAGCAAACTCCAGTAGCGGCTAGTGACTAGTGTTGGGCAAGCACTGGGAGCCATGACGCAGGACCCAGCTCCTTCAGAACCAGAGGTGCCGGAGGTGCAGACACAGCTCCAAGAAGCCCCCAGTCAGGCGGAATTTGGATTCTTGGATCCTGGCAATCTCCGTGTGTACTTGGTATATTCCCTGAGGCAGAGCCAGAGCATCCACAAGAGCCCGTAAACGAGGAAGCTCCAGTGCAAGAGGCATCCGGATCAGACGAGCAGCCATGTGCCGTTGTTTGGTCCGATAATTCAGCTGTCAATCCCATGTAGGGTAGAAGAACGGCAATCCTGAGCGACGGACACATAATCGATCGTGACCGAGTGAGGGCCACAAGGTCAATCAGATAAGCTTCTATCCACTCGCCATGTTCAGGCGGCTCCAGAAGAGCCTCCTGAGAAGGAACCGATGAGATCTGCTGAGGCACGGCACGGCATGGCATGAATTTGTAAGAGGACCACCTTACAGTCCCTACGTTATCATACGGTAGGCGATACACCAAAACCAACTGTACTGAGATCAGAAGATTCGCTGCGGCTTGAAGGCTGACTCCCCTGTGTCCGCAAGGTATCGGATGAGAGCACTGTTGAAGAACGGAAGAGCATCAAACCCATCACAACGGATCCCCTGGCATATGAGATTCTCTTGGACATATTATCAGCGAAGCTTGGCACTCTGTTGACGCACTTCGGGCATGTCGTCAGGATGGTTCCGTTTGATATAAACGTGTTCCGAGTTGCCTCCAGAAACGAGATCGACCAAGGAGTAATCTGCGTGATGCCGACTGGAGCCTGGCAAGTTCTGGTGGCTCCGATGCCTACTGCTTGGTGGAGGTTCCGGGAAGCAGCAAGGGCTTCCAGACCGAGGTGGTTGAGAACAGCTCCGACCCAGTGTGGAAGAAGAGCGGCAAGCTGGTCCTGGCCCCAGAGGAAGAGGTGCTCTTCAAAGTCATGGACCGCGACGATGGCGATGCTGACGACCTGCTCGGGAAAGTCTCACTGCCAGTTGCCAAGCTTCTGCCGGATGGTTTCGAAGGAAAGTTGGAAATGCAAGAGACTGGAAAGGCCACGGCCTTCTTGAGCGTTCGCTCAAAGGTTTTGAGGGCGCTCTATGACGCGGCTGCGGTGGCCGATGCGCTGAAGGCGAGCCAAAGCCAACCCAAGCGGCCTCCTCCACCAAAGCCCCCGAAAGTGCACGAGATTGAAGTGACGGTGAAGGCTGCCAAGGGCTTGCGCAATGCTGATTGGAGCTTCGGAGGTTCCGGTGGATCAGATGCTTATGTGGCAGTGAGCGTCCCGGGTACCAAAAAAGAGTTCCAAACGCCGGTTGTTGAAGACAGCTCCGATCCAACGTGGAACTTCGCGCAGAAGCTTTCAGTAGCTCCGAAGGAGACTTTGGTCTTCAAGGTCTTTGACCGAGACAGACGTAATGACGAACTCTTGGGGACTGCAAGCCTTGCCATCTCCGGGATACTGCCGCAGGGTTTCAGCGGTGCCCTGAAGCTGGAAGATGCTCGCAATCCTACTACCGCAGAGCTGCTGGTCTCTGTCCGAGTGTTGCAATCTGCTGTGAAGTCTTAAGGCTCTCCTCGATTTGCTGACTTTACGCCCAGGGATGGCAACAGGCATGCAGAGGCTGCAGCGGCCATTCCAGGTGTCCTGCAACTTGACGGTTGCGTGCGTGCGTGCTACTTGCTGCTACCTGGAGCTGCACGAGCATCAGGCAGTCTGGCTGTGCTCTTGGCAGCGGCGAGTGGGGCAACGACGATGACAGATCTTTGCTGTTGGGTGAGTCATGTGCGAAGGACTCGGTGGCCTCGACGGGTACTGTTGGATTTCTGAGAAGACATTATTTGGCAACTGGCATGTTCAAGGCATGGGGCGAACTGCGGAAGCCCTGATCCCATGACCATGACTTCCAAGTCGATGGCAAGGAAGTTCGTAATCTTTATGTTCTGGATGTTTGTTGTTCGAAACAACTGTGCCAATCTGCTGGTTCTCCATGCACTCCTCTTCCGCGCAGAGCATGCCATGACTGGCATACTGAAAACAGTTCCTCTGTGCTGTGGTGTTTTTGCAGAACCGGCAGAGAGTCAAAGCCCGCGGTTCCGAGGTCTGTGTCCGGTACATGGATGACTGGCCCTTGGCAATGTCCTAGTCTTGGACTCTTCCCAATGCAAAGGGTCCATTTTTTCTTTCCAGCCTCAGGCTCATTGCGCAACACGTCGAGCTCAGTGATCCAGACATCGCTGCCGAGCGACGGCGTGTGCCACACAATCGAGCATTTTGCTGTCCTCTTGTCTCGACCATTGCTGCGTGAAGGATTATCATTGTAGTTTCCTCCTTCTGGTTGATGGCGTTTGCTACGTAATCTGGTGACTCTGACCTCATCATGGGAGGTGCTGCAGGATGATCTTCTTCCGACGGCACGTAGAGGGCACGACCCATGGCTGGCATCTTTGGACGGATGCTTAGATCCCCGTCATCGATGAGGATGCGTGTCTAGTGGAGCTCTTGTCGGTCCTGCTAGATTATGTTCCGGATCTGTCCGTCGAGGCCAAAGGAGGTGAGCGGATGACCTGAGCCTTGTGCCGAGGTGCACTGGCGTCTACATGATCATCACCAAGCGGTCGAGACGGTCACTGGCTTGATTTGAATGTTTGCAAATGCGGAAAATTGAGGCAAGAGCCAACACCAGCCTTTGCAACAGTTGCAAACACTGTCCGGCTTCCGATCTTGACTTCACGCATGTGGTGACATGTGTGTGATATTGAAAGTAGAGACGTGTGTCTTGCCTGCCTGCAGCAAGTTCCGGTTGGCTTGCAGGCTTGTATTAGTGTTGTCTGAGTTGTGTCAAGAGTGGCTTGTACTCATTAACATGCTTCTGTCAACTCAGTTTCGGCTTCTCGATGAATGACTACAGATGATTGCAGGTCGTGCGACCATTCCACAACATGGAGGAAAGATCAGCTGCAGGCGGGATGAACACCACGGCGGCTTCCGAAGAGCCGTCTCAGCAATACCATCGGCTCGGCACCGGGTTGACAACGCCTTCCGCCTGGAAATTCGTCGAGCGAAATTTTCTACCTGACAGCAACGGCTTTTGTAAGAATGTGGCAAGAAGAGAAGGTGCTCTTCTTAGCAGAACTCGGCTTTGGCTGCGAGTAACTCCCCGGATCGTAGTCTGAGCTCGACGAGTCAATGATGCTTCGATGTTGCACTCGCGAAGGTCTTTCTCCCGGACAGTAGGTGGCAGCCAGTCTTTGAACGATCGGCTAGAAGAAGACAATTGTCACTGTGCAGATTGACATGTATCCGGCTGTAGAACATGTATCCGGCTGTAGATCTATCGGAAATCGCGCACAGGAGATGTGACACAACGCACTTTCAGTTAGGAGCTCGGAGTGTTGTGCCATGTGCGATTCTGTGTAAGTGCTTGTGTCCNNGATGGCAAGGTGGCGGTGCTTTGCAGCATACTGGCTTTTCACCAGGATTGCCTTTTCCGTCTGAACGAATAGGCTAACAGAACTACTGTCATACTCCTTCATTTCCCAGGATTGCCGCGCTTCTTGGCCATGTTGCAGGTGCACCGGGGGTCGGTGAGCTCAAACTGCAAGCTCAAAGTCATGTTTGCTTTCGAACGCTGTTGAATTTGCAATGCACTTGAAGGAGACGCTTGCGAAACGTAACGACAGCTTTATGCTGTCCGAGGCAGGAACAGAGAGTCCATTCTGGCTTTCTGCCCATCGGGAGTGGGATTGTGGGTATGGTGAAAGGGGTTGAATGGGTATATTGGATTACGCTGCTGGAGTCGGCAGCGTGGCTGAGCAACTTTCGTCATCGATCCGAATCTGTTCGCTGTGCTTCGGGTGTACCATGTGAAAGTAGCACGCGCGGAATTTCTGTACGGTAGCAGCAGGAGAGCACTCGGCGTGTGGGTGGAGGACTCAGCCGTGCCCAGTCATTCAGTGAAACTGAGGATCGAAAGGATCTGCGAGTGAGTTGAGCAAGCTTTCTCGGTCGGCTTGCAGCTGCAAAGCCTCAGAGCAGACAGGCACATGAGCCTTCGAAGGTCGCACGGTGCCAGCCTAGTAGAGAGAGGTTGTAGGGGAGCCTCGGTCCAGTGTCATGTGCGCCGACGGTGCTTCACCGGGAGGCCTGCGAGTGCCTTTTTTTTTTTTGCACTTGGCTCGCAACGGTTTCGGTGGGTCTGAGCCGAATCGCTTCGGAGGTGGTGCGGCCGCGCGGGGAAGCAGCCCTGCACCGGTGCTGCGCGAGCCGAGTCCAGGGCCCTGTGCGGAGACCAGAGAAAGCCCCTTCTTCGCTGCCGCGCTGGCGGTGATCAAGGCACCTGCAAAAGGTTGAGTTGCAGATACTCGTACTCGTAATTAGCTGCACTTTGTGCAGACTTTGCCTCGAGTCTCCCGCAAGCTCGGGACCTCAGGGCGCCGCCGCAAGAGCTCTGGAGATTCCGCTGGCCCTCACCACGGTGCCTCGTCAAACGGTTTCCGATGCAAGCTGCGGTATGTTGCAATGAAGGGCCTTTTTTGGTAATTTGCCGGTTCGAGATCCTGGAACCCCAGGAGGCAGTGAAGCCCTGCAACGACCTCTCGGGTCGACTTACGCTGAACTCCGTGGAGACCTTTCCATCGAAGCCACAGCGAACAAAGCCGCGGGCCCAGAGTCAGAAGACTTTAGACGACTCTACATCGAATCGAAGCACCCCTCAAGGAGTCCAACGGTTGAATTTCAAGACTAAGGTTTGAAAAGCTGGTCGCCGAGAAAGTCTCGGAAGACGCTGCCTTCCGGGTGTTCACATTGCCCAAGGCCAGTCGCCAGCTGCAAGTGACGTCTTGGCTGTGTGCTCTTCAAAACCCCCGGTGCCAGGCCATGGCCAAGGACAGCGAACATGCCAGCTCTTCAAGTCTGGGTCCTTGTTGGATACAATTTTACATTTTTGTTATAATAAAACCCAACAAGGATTAAAAATGATCATTTTTAATATATCCCCAACAATGAACCAGAAGTACTGTCATGGAGTCATAAACCATTGTTTTCGAGACGGGACGACAGCACTTCTGTAACACATTGGTACAAGTCCGCTGTACACAACCTGCATGTTGTGCATTACTATACAGAAGCATACAGAAGCAATTCAGCAGTATCGGTAGTTTTGACACCTTAACTGAGAAGAAGACGAATAGTCCAGAAATGCTACCTTGCTACCACAGCTATTCTGTCAAGCCACCTAAACCTCTTAAACCTAAACTGCCCTAAACCCTAAACCCGAAGCCGTAAACATCCCTAACACCTGGACCCTAAACCAAAGCTCAGCCAGAGGAGCTTTACGGCAGTGCCTTCTGCAGTGTGGACCGGCCAGAGGAAGAACTCCCAGATCCAGTGCAGCTTATCAGTCCCTGGGATCTTTCATTGAAGAAGCCCTGAACATTATCATTCGGTCTCAGGGTTTAGGGTTTCTGATCCCCTAAACTAAACTTGGACAGCTTGTCCTAAAGCCTTCTGAAGTGTATTCGAGCAAGAGCCTGCCTCGGCCCGTGGTATTTGCAGTGTTTTTAGGCTTGTCGGACTGGTGCCTCATAGTCGGCGACTACCCGGTACTCAAGTCTACTGCCCAGCTGGGTCGACTCGATACCTGGCCGCAATGTCTTGCACCAGCGGCCCCCAGATGCACTGCACCTGCAGTGTGGACAAGGAGCTGACCGGATTCAAGCACCGGAACGAGAAGGCACGGTGTGGCGGTGTTCTCACTTTTGCATGCTTGCAGCTCAGAGTTTGCTCAGGGCCACTTCGAGGTCAGCTTCAAAATTCATCCACCAGGTGTTCGTGGGAGTGCCACCTGAGATTCGAGGTAGCACCTGCCTTGCGAGGTACAGGTCCATCGCTAGCAGAGGCGCTGGTCTTGCTGCCGAAGCACACTTATTTCGATTCAGAGCATTTGCATCTTTTGTGTTTTTTCGGTCGCAGGCTTCTGACTCTACTCCGCCCGCATTAGCAGAGCTTCTGCCCACTGCGGCAGCAAGCTGAGAATATCCTTCAATTCGCCGAGCAGGTCTCATCGAAAGCAGAGTCCTCTACAAAGCCTTCCAACACTCGCTGCATTGTGGGCGAGCGACGCCAGGAGATTCCTCTTTGCGAGGCTCCGATGTGCAGGGTTGTCGCTCCGCGGTAGATGCGGTAGATGCAGGTGCCTTCTCCGGAGTGTGAGGAGTCGTGCAGCATGCCAGCATACAGCCTGAACCATAGGGAAGCATATACCTGTGTGATGTTGGCTGCGACCGTGTTGTTTCCATGCGGCCAACGGGTCGTGCACGGGTTCTCTGCCGGTGAGGTGATGTCGCAGTGATGCTTTCAAAAAGCTGCCTGCTCCTGCAAGCGGTGCAGAGTGATGGCGAAGGGATGAGGGAAACTGCCATGCTGGACTTCAAGCTTGTGTGCATTGCTTGGTTCAAGAAAGGGTGATGCCTGCGAGCATCGAGTGCCCTGCATGTGCCCTGCATGCCTCGGGACGAGCTGCTTGGCATCTATGCCGGTAGGCGGAAGTTCATGCGGACACGGGATGTATGACAGTACAGTTTCTCAATTATTTGGGTTCTTTTTGAGGATGTTGTTTATCAGGATTCTACTATGTATGGCCTATAGTAGGGTTGGGTCACCTGTTTCCCAAAGTCCGATGTTGGCATTAAAGAACGATGTGAGCAAACTCCAGCAATAAGGGTAACGACAATGGTCATGTTGCCCAAACCAATGGCAATGAAATGAATCGTGGTGCTCATAGCTTGTACACTAGAGTAAATGTAGGAATAAGGGTATGAAGCAGTATTCAGCACGTGAAATGCCATGATGACAACTTTGGACAATTTTACAACTACCAACAGTCGCAGCAGCAGCGGCGGCCGAGGGGGTGGTGTAGAGTAATAATTTGAGTAATAGTAGCAGCAGGAGTGGCAGGAGTGGTAGTTGTGGTAGCATTAGAGAAAAGTAGGAGTAGGAGGAGTAGTAGTAGTAGTAGTAGTAGTAGTAGTCGTAGTAGTAGTAGTAGTAGTAGTAGCAGCAGTGGCAGTGGCAGTGGCAGTGGCAGTGGCAGTGGCAGTGGCAGTGGCAGTGGCAGTGGCAGTGGCAGTGGCAGTAGCAGTAGCAGTAGCAAGAGCAGCAGCAGCAGGAGGAGGAGGAGGAGTAGTAGTAGTAGTAGTAGTAGGAGGAGGAGGAGGAGGACAGAGGCAGCAGCAGTAGGAAGTAGTCGTGGCGGTGGTGGTGGTGGTGACGGCGGTGGTAGCGGGAGTAGCAGGAGGAGCAGCAGCAAGAATGAATTTGGCCTGCCAGGTGGACCGGTGCGATTTTGGTTCACTACGCGTACCGTGCTACAGCAAAAACCACAGCGACCTGCTCCTTTCGGTTTTCACGTAAAGACCCCTTAAACAGTGCTACACCCAAATATTAGTCGCAATCGTAGTAAGGCGACATGACCTGACCGAGGCAGCTCCCGTGGGACCATGTCCCAGCGCAGCTCTCCTCCCAGGAGGCAACTGAGCTGATCCTGCAACACATCGAGAAAGGCCGGGAGCTCAGATGGGAGTTCAAGTTTACGAAGATAGATACAGGTCAGGACCCTGATACAAGGATCCGGGAGGTTTTTTAACTCGTTGTGATACTTGTCCACATTGCCTGACTTCGTATCTCACTCTCTCTCGCTCTCTCTCTCTCCCTTCATCTTCTCTTCGTAGATCCCATGTCACACTCCATAGCCTAATGGTCCTCCTATCTGCCTTGGTAGCAACCGCCTGCCTCTGCTTGGCACAAAGTGGGTTCGAGGATGGTGTCAATCAGTTTAGCAGCCTCTGAGGTAGTCGGCATGAGGTCTAAAACATTCAAAAACCACGATGTAGCGCCAAGCAGAGCGACATTGACGTAGGGAGTCAGGCTGACATTCTGGAATAGGTTTTCCGGGCCACATGCAGACCTACTGCTTACTACAGGCTCTGGGACAAAACATGCCGAACGGAAAAAAAGGGTCTTCGCAACACCTGCTTCTGATGTGTTCTACTGCATTCCAAACATCTTGAGTTTTGGGTGTAAACAAGGTTGTTTGGAACACAGCTTGACAGATCATCATGATCATTGCAATCGTCGTTCTCCGCGGGGATACCTGCATGTATAGCGGAAGAGCGGCACTCCATTCTTCATTTTTTCGTAGCATTGCACAAGCCAAGGCTTTCCGCAATCCCATGCTAGCTGAGGCCAAGTGTTCGCCAAGAATGTTGTTTCCAAAGCAGACAAGAAAGATTTGAGGACCATCGTTGCCTCGGGGTTTAATTTAGGATGCATGTGAATTTGCGTGGGTATGATTTATCGTTCTGCAGGAACTATGAGAAAAAGGCAGTCCGGCAATTTGACAAGATGCCTCACACCAAGTTCTTTGAGAGGTAGCTTGTCAGTCCCTGTTCGAGATCGTGAGCGATGCTCAAGGTCAAACTTGCCAAAGCGTCGCAGTGCACCTGACCTTCACGCGGCCTCTGCCGAAGCACGCCACCACTCAGGAAAGGGAGTTTCAAGGGTCACGTGCAGCAACACATGAACGTGAAGCCTGATATCGTCGCCTGGTTTATCGCGAGGAGGCGTGATGTCGATGTCAAACTCGTCCTCGTTCTTTCAAAGGCACCCGTGGGTGCAATGCTCCTTTCCCGGGTGCCAAATTCGGCTTGACTGCCTAACGGATATTGATGGATGCTGGGTGATGTGGTGACGTGCGAGGATGTCTTTGCTTTGCTGACATCTTGCATTCTGGTAGCAGGCCCAACTTTCAGCGCGGCTTCGGCGTCTCCAAGAGACCACCCATTTATGCCGCAGGGCTGCATGGCGGTATCTTCTTCATTCTGGGTGTGAATCTGGGCTTTTGAAAAAATTCGCAAGGCCGGCATCGACAATGACCTGAGCCCCGGCGAGCTCGGAGCCGAGCAGCGCAGAAAAAATGTCTCAAGAAAGGATGAGACAACTTTTCTAGGTACGACACCCATCTTGTCGGAGCAATGGTGTGGGAGAAGGAGATCGGTCTTTCACACCCGGCGCAGAAGCAGTGCTCCCGATGCAATGCTGAGTACCGTGTAGAGTGCTGGCCCGTGCAGAGTGCTTCACTTCAGAGTTCTGAGCTCAAGACATCTACAGAGCCTGCATGTTGCAGTTGTTTGAGGCTTTCGTCTCACAAATCGCCATCGCTCGTCACCTTTACCCAGCAGAAGGGTATAGGCAAGCTCGGGATGTGCCCGTAACGGTGACTTTTTTGTAGACATGCTCTCATCTTCACAGGTCTTTCGCAGGCGAAAATCACTGGTGCACCCGGACCTGGCCACTACAAAGCACCGGACTACTGGGATGCCACCTGGATTCTCGGCAGAACCCACCAAAGAAAACGTTTCAGATGTTGGCGCGGCGCACAGCAAATCCTGAAGGGTGCGAGCTGAGGCAGCATCACCCACCAGCTGGAACCAGCTTCGCGAGAACACCGCCTGAGCCTGGTGACTCACGGCCGCCTGACATGACAAAATGTAGCAAAAAACAAGCGAAGCAGTCTTTCGCAACGTTGGACCAGCGATTGCCCCAGGTTTGGTGGACTAGCCAAGGGCATCCTGAAGAACTGACCTGGCCGGGAGGCAAGCGAGGTTCCGGTGCTTTGGTCACATAGATGGATGATCGCAGCATATCCATTAGAACGCAGAAGGCGTCCAAAGACGCGGGTAGTGGCCTGTTGACAAGTTGAGGTGTGCAGACCTCACAGGTATGTCCAGACTTTGTCAAACAAAGTCTGTTGATGATGCACGCGCAGTCAAGGAAAAAACCGAGGTAGTCGCACCTGACTGGAGCACAAGCATCCTCCGCACTGCCACTGCTTTCTGAGGCAGCCGAAGACGGGTAACTATCTGGTAGTCATTAAACTTGAACTGCCTCCGGCCGATCCCAGGTTCGCTCGCCGCGATTTCGAGGGCATATCTTTCGAGGAGGCACGGGTGTGAGGTGTGTTTGGACGAGCTCCAACGTAACTTGCAGCCTTGCATGGGGATAGGCAGCCCTTGTTGGCTTTGCCTGCGCCAGACTCGCGAGAGGCAGGAAACTTGGTCGTACGTACACACCCAAGCACAGTTTTGTGAAACCACAGCCCGGTCTGGTCAGGGCAAATAGATTAGTTGAGGTTAGAGGCGCCAGCGTCTTGCTTCTATTTGGTCGACTCCCTCTTGCTAGTAACCATTCGATGATCGTCCCTTCTCCATGTCGCACTGGTGGCCTTGGTCCGGGCCATCGAGACCTTCTCCACAAACCTTCGATGGTGGGTGGATCCCGGTGGCAGGCAGGTTCTGCCAATACACGGGCCCGTTTTTCCTAGATCTCGACGTGTTCCGACCACACCAACATCCTTTGAGCATGGATGATGAGCACGGAAAGTGCTCAGCACGATACAAATGATCGCGAACTGAGACAGACCAGATGCCTATTCCTGAACCCACCGAAATCAAGGACACCACGCAGAGTGCCAGGGCTCCATTGTGTTTGGAAGCAGGCTCGTTGTTATTGCTGCATTTCTCCAGCCTGTCTTGCACGTACCGAGTTGATCAAGCAAGTTCTGGCGTTCGAAGTTCGACACTGCCCAGTAAAACACAAGTGTCGTAGATCGTCAGATGCGTGGCAAAAACTCAAGAACCTGGGGCGGTGAGAGATGGCCAGGGAGTTCTCTTAATGTTATGAGAATCTCTGGGCCCCAGCCTGGGTATGTGTTCAGAACTATGTTTCGCAATTTGTTTTGTCTTTTTTGTTTGTTCTTCCAAGTTTGCGTGCTTTGGGCGTTTGAGTTTGTTATTTTTTTCCTTCCGGGTTTGCAAGTTTTTGGCGTTTGCATTTTTGGTGTGTTCTGGGTTCGGATTTTGTGGCGTGTGCAATCGGGTTTGCCTTTTTTTTATTATTAAGCTTTTCGGGTTTGTGTGTGTGTGTGTTTTTACCGTTTCGGGTTTGCGTTGTGTTTGCGTTGGCGTTTGTTGCGTTCCCGCTTTGCAGTTTTTTTGCCTGGCACGGAGCGGGCCCGCGGCCGGGGCCGGGGCTGGGGCTGGGGGGCTTTTTTTGTTGTTGTGTCCTCTCGCAAAACACAGCTGACAACGCAAAAAGGACGCGAGTCGTGACGCGAGCACCAAGCGCCAAGAACGCCTGCAACGGAAAAATACAAACAGCAAATGCCCACAAAAAGCAATGCACCACAACGCAGACAACATGCAAACAACGTGCAAACAGGAAAGGCAAAAAATGCCAGCCAGCATGCCTTGACCCGCTTCTGGACATTCAAGCAGGCAGACCAGCTGTAGCCTGCAAAGATCTTTACACTCTTAATGGATGTGCTGGGTTGTCAGATGAACGAGCCGGAGAGGAAGCTGACAGGGGCAGTATGGGGCCGTCAAGGATGTTTGCAGTGCTCGGGAAGGCTCTGAGGCAAGCTAAGAAGTGTGGGAACCCCATGCTCATTGATCAGCGCTGAGCCGTGCTCCGAACAGCAAGAGGGAGTTTACACCAAGATAGATGATTGGATGTAGATTTCAGACCAAGAGGACACAGACTCGGAAGTAGGACACATACGTTGTCGAGGTTCTTCCTTGGCGGACTGCCGTTGCGTTGGCACGCTCGCTCATTGCTTTGCACTGCTAGCTTCTCAGATGGCGGCCTTCTCTTCAAAGCTCCTGCATGTTGTCGCACGACTTTGCTAAGCTGAGGTAGTGATGGACAAGCGCTGACACGGCCAGATGGCAAGAGCTCTCTGACATCTGTAGCGGAGGCCCGGTCGCAAGGTTCCATACCTGCACGATCACCCATATGCCCGAAGCAGCGTTGGGGTCTATCAGAAAAGGATGCATCATGCCGATATGAGCAGCCGCAGGTGATGAGGACAAGGCCCAGCCCTGGCAGAATCAGCGGTCTGGCCTTTGATCTTGGGGGCTCTGTTTGGTCCGAAGCACCCGGGGGGCAGTGGACGGGTAGTGACTTAGTGGGTGCTTCTGCGGCATGACAGGCTGCACCTCGCGGTTTCGCTGATCCCATCCCTTCTGGAAGAGGCGAGGACAGATGGCGTGGACAAAATCTGATGCTCAGGGAGAGTGGCAACAGCAGAAAAAGTAGTAGGTAGTGGTGGTGGTGCTGGTAGTGGTGGCAGAATGAGAAGGAGGAGCAGTAGCAGCAGGAACATTCATGTGCCGATAGTCATTACCGTCCGCATGAAGATGAGTTTAGGAGGATAAGCATGTTTCTGGTCATCCCAGCACCATGCAGTGACCCTTACTGGCTAAGAACCGCAGTAGTTACGATGAATATGAGACCCGTGCTTGGAACAGGTCCATGACCAGGCAGCCTGGGAGGTGCCCGTTGCGCTTGTTTTAGTGTCTCCGCAAAAGCTCGGCAGTAGCAGTAATCCTGTGTTTCGACAGATGCCATGATGTGATTCGTCCTCCGGCATACTGCGTGAAGGGTCTCGTTCAGCACCGAAGCGACAAGCACGCCTGCCGCTATAAACCAGCCTGCTCACGCTGACGCAGACCTACATCCCACACCGACCCGAATCAAGCAAGTACCCCTTGAGCCATGATGCAGCAGCGCCGATATGCCAAGAGGCATGCACCCTGCATGAAGAACTGGAGTCAAGGAGGTGAGCACGTCATTCCTTGTTAACTTTTCGATTCAGGCCAGGCGTTCTGGCAGTGATACTGGCGCTTAAGCTGCAACAGATGTAGTCGCAACAGTTGCTGGCCTTCAAGCATCGAGAAAAGTATGCTTCGTCAGCCCAGCTAAGGTTTTCGGAACCTTTGCGTTGACCTTTGTGGGTCCAGCCGGTCAGGCTTGGTGCAGGATGCCACACTGAAAACTGAGTGAAATCACTTCGTGGTCACGTCAGTCGTTGTTGATGCCATGCGGGTGTTGGCATCTTCGTAGACTTCAGTCCAGCGGGTACTGGAATGCGGTCGCATCGTTGAGACGTTTTCCCACACATGCAGTTGCAGTCGCACAAAGCGGCGACACTGATCGGTCCCGATGCAGACTACCATGCTCTGCTGTGACTTTCAGATCTTTCGGCTATTTTCAGGCAGCAGTGTTCCCATCTCGGAGCTTTCGCAATGACGCATGCCGTGCCGAACTCCGTCTTCGTCGAATGCCTCCCCAAGCCTTCTCAAAGTCACGTGCGGGTTGCTGTGCGTAGAGACCTGAGAGGGCAGCAGTGACGCAGCCGAAGGCGATAAGCATGAAAGGCACCCGTAAACGCCCTAGCAACACCATCGCATGAACCGAATGCAAAATCCTATCGCGATGTTGCAAGTTGCCTTGCTTGAGATTCCACCATCCCTCCCTCGTTGCCTTCACGCTAGGGCTCTATATCCAAGCAAGCAGTGCATCTCAGCCATGCCTCCGACATGGTGTACACCCCCCGAACCAACAACCACCAAGCCTGTGGAGGAGCTCTTTGCAAGATCAATCCCCGGCTTCACACGCCAAGCCTGACACCCTCAAAGATAGACCCAGACCCTCGACTCCAACCACCACACCACTGGGCAGGCTAAGATGCAAACATTTGGTTCATCTCACAAAGCTGGCCGTTCTGGCGAGGCAAGAGGGCTCGGCCCGAAGCCCTCCGACGTTGCGGCAGCAGGCATGGCGGGAAGCCCGCGACGCAGTGTCAAAGATGTGCTCAGTGCAAGTGTTTCCAGGCGCTGGCATCTTTGCACTGCCAGAAGTGGCGACCCAGGGCTGCAATGCTTCGGCTTTGTTCACGCCAGTCCCAAGAATAAGAATCGAAGATCTCTGCCGTGACTTATTCATGCCTTGAGCATTGAGGAAGGCTGACAGTGAGGTGCTTTCTGCGTTCTTAGGCAGGGCACCAAGCGTCTCTGAGCCTGAGTCAGCTAAGCCAAAGAGTCAGCTCTGGGCCAGGCACAAGTGATGGTTCTGCGGGAGAGCCTTGGCCAGACACGGATACGCTTTACCAGAAGCAAGTAGGCTGGCTGGCGTCGATCCTGTCTTTGGTGCATGGCGGCCAGGAAGGTAGCTACATCAAGTGGGGCTTTGAGCAGCAAGCCTTCGCTGTCGTGTGCCTCGGCCCCGAATGAGGGCTTCTTTGCGAGGGGTTATGACTGATTCGGGTACAGCTTGTTCGCGGACTCGTGGCACCTCATACATGTTCGGTTGGCGAGTAATTATGAAGCACCTATCGCAGCAGGAACGGATCGAATTTCGGCCGTAGGATCAGCCCTCGAGTTCAAGCTATAGGAAACCCGAGCATCGGTATTACAAGCACTTGAGATCATCAGAGCCCCTTATCCCAGTTTGTGAGAGAGCCCAGCACATTGCTTCTGCAGGTTTTTTGTACTTTTTCCGTTTGGCACCCTCTATCTCATCTTTTCTGGCCGCTTGGGCTGGTGGAATCTTGGCTCCAATGTGAACTGGTAAGGAGCTTCGTGCAGGGATTGTGTAGTGACGAGTGTAGGATGATTACCGCAGTTTGCGCAGCATACCGTCTGCTGATACCTGACCTTCCATGCCGCAGCACCCGTGCTCCGGCCGGCTCATTCCGCCTCCCACTCTGTGCCGCGAAGTACAAGCCAAGGAATTACGACGAGAGTGGAAAGGAGTACACTGCTGAGGCTGCAGCCGCGAGGGAAAACAATCGAACTTATTCGCTCGTGACGACTACTGTTATCATTTGCATGGCATGGTCGTTGTTATCGTAGATAGCTCCCAGGAATACCGGAAGATGAACAACGTGGAGAAGCCGACCTGGGGGCGATTCCCGTGGGAGCTGGAAAGCGATCTTTACAAAAAGTAGGGAAGAAAAGCCGCCTGGAGACTCTGTCGGTTTATGATTATAGTTCACAGTTCATCACAGTTCCATGAGTGATTGCGCAACTTTACATATTGTGAAGCAGATCTCCCTTCTTTGCTTTTAGAAGATCCGTTTCCACAGCAGCTTGCTGATGATTTGCTCTCAGAGCTGCGCCTTTTAACCGCGATCAAGAGCGACGGTGCCAGTCGATTTCGCCCAAAGTGGAGATAGATCGTCACTATCTGTTGAAAAGAAGCTGCCCCATGCCACGTCTGCCGGTCACTTGTCTTCAGGGTTCTGTGAAGCCATTGCATCGCCGGAGGCGACGAGTCAGATGGAGCCCTGGGAGGTGCACATGCTCAGGTCATGACTTCGTAGTCATTCGGAAGGTTTGGGAAAGCAGGTCATGTGCAGCACAGTGGTTGGGTTTTACCTCGACAACCAGAACCTGCTGGCTAGGCTTGTTGCCATGTGGCCAAGTTCTACGCGCCGCAGATTCGGGAGAGGCAGGGCGGGCTGGCGGGCCACATAGGATCTTAAGCGGGTCCACAAACAGCTTCGGAGACTCTTTGCGACGCACTTGTCCATGTTTTTTCTCCTGTTTGCTCATGCTCGGGGCACCTCTAGCTCTAGCTGGCTGAATGTTAACTCTGTCTCTGGTTCTATCTGGCAAGATTTTTTTACCGTGCCCGATTGACCCACTTCCCGACTTACCAGGATCGCTGATGTGCCCAGAGACTTGCAGTGTCAGCCTCAGACCTGAGACGAGGCATACGTGATCAGAGCAATCTGCCAGTAGCACGACCTGAATGGCATCCTCGCAGGGCAGTGGCCTGCGCTGGTCCGTCGGCACTCTGGCCTCCATGGCATGTTGGGCACGCTGGTTCGAATTCTGCATCTGTTTAGGGGATGCATGTTCTTGGCCCCGACGTAGTGTTTGCTTGTGACGCCAGGCTGCAGTGCTTGCGGGGCAGCGCAGAAGGACTTCGACAGCGGCCTGTGATGTCAAGGGCGATGTGTGCTCAATGTGTGTATCTGTGTCTGTGCTCTGCAGAGGAGCCCAGCTGCTTGAAGACGGAGGATTCTGCAAGAAGCTGCGCAGGTTGAGCTCTACCTATGCACGCCGGGCCAGGACCCAAAAGACTCATCACGACTCTACCGGAGATTCGTCCTGAGTCTTCTCTCTTTTGAGGCTCTGTCAGCCGACGAGGCATCCTGCGGCTCCTTCCTGGCTGCCTTGGCCTGGCAAACACTGCCGCGTGCAGCCGCCAAGGATTAGAAAAGAGGGCAAAGGCACCCGAAGTGCCTTCGAATCTGAGCAAGGCCTTCGGCACTTCTCCCTCTCTGAGAGCACTCCGCCACTGGGGACCATGTCTTGGCCTGAACCTTCGACTCAGAGACGCGTAGCTCAGTTGTTCTGAACAGTCAAGTCGTGCACGCCAAGAACGAGTGTTCCTGAAAGCAGGCACCTGGCAGCACACATTGCGGAAACCTTACTTTCCAGATTGCAGAGAGCTTCGATGCAGCGGACTGCGGATGCTTGAGGTGTGCGCCAGCTGCGTCTCTCGCAGTCCTCCTTCTGCCTGGTTGGACGGCTGCTTACAGTTAAAAGGTCCGCAGGTGCAACTGCAAAAGTTCCGCTGGCAGACTGCGAAGGAATCCACATTGCCAGCAGAGGAGCTCAGTGGTGACATGCCCCTTGCCTGCCTTAGCCTGCCGTGCCTGAAATAGCGTAAGGAGATGTCTCTGGATGTGCCCGGCATTGTCTGTCTCGAGTTTGGGTCACGTGCAGGTTTCATGTCGTCACGACGCTGGCGCACGCCTCAATAAGCACAACAGTCACGGGTAGCAGCGAGGAGTTTGCGAAGATGTCTGTGTCCTGCCACCTATGTCAGTTGAGAGCCCGAGAAAGCAGCTTGCAAAGCTTTGCTTCAGGCGTTTGCTTGCGACAGGTGCTGTTTGTAAAGGTGTCTCGAGACACCTCGACTCGAGCTGATGGGTACTGACACGGAAAGATTTGAGACCACATTGTGCTTGTAGATCCGGCATAGGGACGCTTTGCACAATGTTCTGCCAAAGAGGCTTCCCTGGCAGCTACGGGGTTCATCAGCTTGGGCGTCGATCTGCCTAAATGCATCGCTATGGTCACCGAGTGTAATTTCTGGCTTCCCTCATCACCCAGCTTCGATGCCGAACACCCGGACAGAAAGCCCCAGCTCAAGCTGAAGATCTTCAGCCGTCCAGTCATCCACAGTTGGTTTTCAGTTTAGGGAATCAAGGATGCCAACATGTAAATGTAAATGCTGTTTGGGCGCACCAAAGGGATTCATTCAACAAGTAAGTGACATCGATCGGATGCCTAGCCTGCAAACGGAGACATGTTTGAGGGCCCTTAGATGCTTCCAATGCAAACGCCCCACAAGTTGGGCAGCAGTTGTGTTTTGCCTTCGGTTCTGCGTTTGCCGTGAAAACAGTTACTTACTGGGAGAAGTGAGAAGTGTGATGCAGCGGGGAGTGGGGAGGATAGGCAGGTGTTTCTTGGCAGAAACGGTCTAAGGTGCTGGTTCTGGTCCTACTGCTGTCGCTCCGCGGCCTCACGGCGAGTTGTGGCTTGTGGACCCTTCCGCAGGCTCAACTCGCGACGCGACATGCAGAGCGAACCCCTGGCCACCACTCTCTGTTGCACGACTACGGTCGTCTCAAGCGTAGCCAAGCGCGAGTTTCACATCCACGGCAACCGGGTAAGTTTGTGAAGACGGAACAGCTTCGGAGCCAAAACATGAGATCTTGCCTTCAGGAAGATTTCCGGTCCGCCCCAGCCAAGGCAGGCATTCGAGAAAGCTTCTTTGCGCCTAGCAGCAACTTGTGGTCAGGAGTTGGAGATGGACGAGCATGAAACCACGGGCTCGCTACTTAGCACTGTTTTTAGGTCATACTCGGGCCGCAGGGGGTAAAACCCAGCCCTAGTGCGGTCCCGCCCCGCCATGCCCCGCCCCGGTGCTAGCCACCAGTGGTTTGGGCTTGTTTTGCCGGCAACCCCCTCCCAACAATCCAACAACAACGACAGTCATGCAGATACAAGTATCGACTTTATGTCAGCTCTTGACATGTTTGAAATGCGAGATTGCCATGCTTGTCGAAAACGCGAAAGCAGGTCGAATCCCTGCTTCCGCTGGCATTTTCCACATCGTGGCGAGGATCCGAATTTCAGCCTCCGAAAACCAAGACTGTCACAGACATCACAACGCCAACCGGCCGGATCCGACAAAGACCCCGAGGGATGTTGGGCAGTGGAACCCGGAATCATGTATGTGGTTTATATTTGTTTCACAATCTGACGTATGAGGGTTTAGAAGCTGAGTTATCTACAGACGTGTAGCCTCGCTTGCGCTGACGTTCACCTCTCAGACTCTGCTTGCAAAGCCCTGTCGATGAGGCGGACTGAGACAGGCTAGCGTCTAGGTGACCCGGCAGGGTGGCCCTCACGGAAGTCCTCAAAGCTTGAGTGATGAGTCGTGTTGGTAGGTGGCCGCGTTGAAGTTCCCTAAACCAGGAAACTGTCAGTGCGTGCGTTGATAGTTCCTTAACATCTTGAGTGAAACAAACCCTTCGTTAATCCAAGCACTCTTTTCGCGTCTTCGCCCTGCCGGGGCTCATGGTGGTGCTTACCAAGTGGCCTTGCCAAGACTATGCAGAAGCTGCCAGATGGGGTTCGACTGGAATGGAACAGGGAGCCCTTTGCTGTAGTTTTCAAGCCAAGCGACTTCCCAGTGGTTGCGGATCACGGTCACTGCCTCACGGCTTGGGCATTGCAGGCTCTTGGGGGCAAGTGGGTGCCAGCTTCGGCTGCCAGGGATGCAACAGCAGGTCTGGTGCTGCTATCTCGGCCTGGATATGACCGATCGAGCGTGCCGATCCGAGGGACCTATGCACTGCTTATCACCGCGAAAGATCAGCACGAGGGTTTTCCCCAACATGTAGAAGAGGCATTGGAGTTTTTCGGGGGTCTAGATCAAGAAGCCAGGCTTGTGACAAGCACCCCTTCCGGGCACTTCGGCCACATCGCAACGATCGAGATGGACTGTTGCTTAAGCGGTCCCACGGCGGTCACACCACTGGATGCTGTTTTGGCTGTACAAGAGCTGGGCTTCGCGGTTCTCCGCATAGCCAAGGGACGGAGCCGTGATGTGATTGACCCGCATGGGCAAGCTCAAAACAGAAGTCAGCTAGACGTCTTGAGCGGAACGTGCGTCGAGGCTGTGCGCCTGGCGCCAACTGATGCCGATGCTGTCCAGCGGGATCTCCCTGTGAAATGGTCCAGCTTCCTCTCTCTTGAAAGAAGCCTCGCAGAGCAAAAGGTGCAGCGAGAGACGGTGGAGTTTTGTGGTTTGCAACTTCTGGTGCCATCGGAACAACTTCGACCTCGGAAGTCCTCGGCTCCCTTAGTCCACACTGCTATCGAATGCATGAAGACGCGGCAAGGAAGTTCTGTTCTCGATCTGGGAGTTGGTTGTGGAGCGTTGCTGCTGGCCGTCCTCGCCAAGACAGAAGCCGTTGGAACGGGAGTGGACGTGGACGAAGGTGCCATCGCAGCTTGCGAGGCCAATGCAGAAAGCCAACTGCCTGCCAGCAAAGCGCGCAATTTCAGCGTTGTTTGTGTCGACTTCACAAAGTTGGATGCTCCGGAAGTGCGAGCCCAACTCCACTCAGAAGGATACGATGTCATCATCTGCAACCCACCCTACAGATCTACAGCACAACAGGAGGCATACAATCAAGCTTCGGGCCAACACGGAGGCTACGAAGAAGGCGAGAAAACACTTGTTGCAGGAGAGACCGGTCTTGAGATGTACGAGGCGATCTCCAGATGTCTTGTTAACGATATGCTTCAGGCGCAGAAGAGGCTCCTCTCACCGCCAGCGCCCATTCTCAAGCTGGACGGATCATTGATCTTCCAGGTCGAGGCCGGATCCTTCGGACGTCTCGGAGGAGTGGCAAAGAGGGTGGCTGCTGCCATTCACAAGGCATCTGATGGAAAGCTCAAGTTTCAGAGAATCATTCAAGACGAGAAGCAGCTGGAGCGTGCAATTCTCTTGAAGTGGTCATGGTGTGACTGAGCACTGAGCACTGCACTGCAAGCGGTGGCTCCGGGTCAGGGAAAAGCGATCCTGCGACTCCGGCAAGGCATGACTACTCGTCTGATGCTTCTGATTCCCGTGAAGCTGTGGTTCGGCTCGGAGCCGACGGTGCCAAAATGGTGTGCAGAAGCTTGCGGAGTGTGCCGTCTCTTCACTTCTCACGGGAAGCTCAGGTCCAACAGCGCCCGATTGGGAACCACTCCTCTGGCAGGCAACGGAGACTCTAGACTCTGGTGTTGAATCGCATACCGTACCTTCCGGGAGAATCGCACCCCTGTCTTTCTAGGGATTGCGAGTCCTCTTGGAGCAGCTCAAGGCTTCTCGCATGCTCAGCTACCACCCGCTGATGGGTCTGAGCTCAGCCCCGCAGGGCAGCTCACATGAGCAGCGACGCTTGCTGCGCAGCGGCGTGTTGCCGCAGCTCTTTCGGCAATTCAGAGACTCCATGTGACATGAAGCTACATGCCGCCGCCGACAGCGGATGTGAGGTCAATGGTTGCTACTCTCTTCTTGGAGCGAAGCAGCGCGGAGGTGCACTGCTTCGTTGTAAACACAGGATGTTGTCCCCCTTGCTCAGGACCAGGAGGCGAGTAAGCTGTGAGAGACCAAGGAAGCTTTCGCTGGAAAAAACCGCCTCGTGGCAAGGCAGCTTCTGCAGCTCAAGATGTCGCTCTGTCCGGGGTCCCAGGGGGTCCCAGGGGTTCCCAGGCGCGCAGCCGGTGTTTGGGAGCGAAACGGGTTGAAAGTTGAAACGGGCTCATGTGCTTGAAGGCTGGGGGGCTCCTCGCCCCGTGCATCATCTGGATCCGTCAGACTCTGAGTGCAGCGTGTAAGACTTCGGATTCCTCGGCAGAACCAGCAGGGAAGAACCCCCCCCACACAAGAGGCAGGGCAAGTAGCTGTGGTATTTGGCAGAAATCTGGACCCTGAGGACGGTGAGGATGGAAATCGCATGCGCTCGAGTTTCGGGCCTCAGTGAGAGTGGGCCCGGCTGTTGTGATGCCTTTGAAAGACTGGAGGTGCAGACATGCGGCCCAGTGCAGCGCTGGCTGCTCTGACTGCAGCGGCCTCAGAGGTGTCTTGAGAGAGGTGGCTTAAGCCCCATTTCTTCGATGGGCGAGGTTTGACGCAGTGCTCCGCATTTGCGGCTAAGGCAGCTGTAGATGGGAGCCTCTTCGGCGAAAAGCTCCGAGCTTTTCTAGGCCAGGCCGACTCTTTGCATCACCAGCGGACCAGCGTCGAATCTGACCACGGCTGTGTGTTCAATGCAAGCACTCAACCGCCAGGCGCAATTCAAACGATCACAGATCAAACACGAAAGCAACAGAAACCCAGAGAAGCGACGAGACGACAACCCACTCAAACTCAACATACCCAGCACAGCAACACCAAAGCCATCATGCACACAATGAATGGCCATACCAAACCAAAGGAGCCGACAACTACCTTGTACATATTAAACGGCCACCTCACGCAAAGCGAACCAAAGCAACAAAGCACTCTTGCTTTTCGTGGCTTGGTTTGGGATGTTCTTTTGCGATTCAGTTCCAAGCGGCCATGTAGCAATCTGAAGCACTGGCCAGCAAGCTTCGCCACAATGTGATTTGACACGCCCCAGAGCGAGCTGACGCCCACGGGGCTTCGCGACGACAGATTTGCTTCTCGAGAACGTCAGGGATGGAGCTGTAGCGCAAGAATCGGAGTAGCGGAATAGGTATACCCCAGTCAGATCGAACTATTTGGTCCCTCTTATTGACGAGTACCAAGGAAAAACCCGGTGGAAACCACACGGCGACTATTTCGACCAACCAGGTCAGAGGCACTTCATCTTCCAAAACACTGCTTCAACTCTGCAGGTCACCTCTGGAACCACTATGCACCGCTCCTGATTTTCCGATCCACGGTTGTCGGTGTATATGCAATTTCACGGGGTCGAGTGCCGACTGTAAACGCCAAATTGTTGCAATCATGCCATCTGTAGGTGCAATCATCGCCACAGCTTGGAAGAACGATGCTGGTTCCCAACGAAATTCTGTAGTTGAAAAGCCAGAACAACTGACAATAGTGGAGACATACTCACGAATGGCTAGTATTTGCTTGTCTGAGCTCCGGCACATGAGTCAGTGGCAGGCTGTGTGGTTGGCGAGCTCACATTGGAAAGGCTTTGGCTGCCAAAAACCATTCTGACACACGCAAGCCTCTCGTGCTGTGCGAAGAGACGATTACAAGCTGAGCTGGATGCAGGCTGGTGCTGCTGCTAGCAGGTATTCGGCGTCGCCCCTCTGCCGGCAGCAGCGCAGGATGTAGTGGAAGTGTTTTCTCTTGACGTTGCTTGCACAAGCGGCAGACGGGCGACATTGAAGCACCAGCCAGGACATTGGATCACAAGTTGGTACGATGCGTGGGCCTTGAGTCACAGATAGTCCCGCTTGGTGCTTTGCCACACGTCCTTTTGTGGAGTAATGTGGTAGACACATGGCTGACATAATTGGGAGGCTCTCCTGGCATCCTTGCGCCGACTGCAAGGACGTTCCAGGCACAGCTGATCAGGTGAAAAAGGCAAGTTCCATCTAGCCTGCTCTCGCAGGTTGCAGCTGCTGCGAGCTGCATCAGAGGTGCATGGCATGGTCCTTCACTCAAATCCTTTTGAGTTCTCCTTCGGGATGTCAGGTCACGGAAAGTTTCGAGAGGCGAGGAGCAACGATTCCAGATTGCTGACCGCACTTTGTGGCCGGCTAGAAGCAGCTAGAGTTGTACTTTCTTCGGAATGTTCTGGACTCTAGATTCTAAAGCGGATGGGATGATGCAGTTCCACAGTCTAGAGAATTGACTCTCACGATGCGCTGAAGAAGCATGCTTCAAGCACAAAAAAAGGTGTGGTTGCATGGACAGGTGGCCTCTGGTGCTGTGTGCGGAGGAGCACGAACTCGCCAAAGCCCTTTCAACGGCGCGGGGCCATAGCGACGTAGCAAGAATTTGCGGCATGGCTCGAGCTTTGTTCTTCGACACGTTCGATGCATGATGACATCCACACGAGACGAAGTGCTGCGGCACAGCATGCCAAATCGTTGCCTCGCAAGACAAACCTGCACGGCTAGGCTTTTGCCACCAGCGGTCAAGCTTTCCTGGCGCTGTGGCCACGGACTCACCTTCGGTGAAGCTTTGGCATGGCGTGTGGTTATTGGGACGTGTTGTGGCTGTGCTTGCATCAGGCGGCAGCTGCACGGCACACGCCGTTTGCAACTTCTCTTCGCGCACCATCCAAGGCTGCAGTTGCGGTTAGCATGCTGCACGGATTTTGGTGTGCAGGGGTAGTGTTTGTCTGGCGGTTGAGACCTTCCATATGCTTTACATTGCTTCGATGTGTTGGGGAAACGCTCCAGATGATTGCGATGTAAGAAATTCCAGCGGCTGGCTCCCCCGTTGAAACATCATTGGCTGTCCAGTGTGATTGATTCAGACAGATCAGTAGAAATCAGTGGTTAGTAGCAGCTACTTGTACCAGCTACAAGCATCTACGACCAGATTCAATTCTAGATGCCTGCACAGGTTTTTCGTCAACTCCTGACAGAAACTCTCGCTTGTGATTTAAAGGCCTTGCAGGTTGAGTGGAAGCATCATCTGCAAAGACCCATGCGATGCGTCACTCTCCGACACACTCTCCAGTCTGGGGCCTGCAGCCCGCATGATCTGTTTGTCTGCCTTACCAAATTAAGGACACCTGAACTACTTGGGGTACATCCCTCGCCGGGCATGTTAACTGACAAACAGTCAGGTAATTAAATCGACGGCCGCAAGTTGGAAGCCGACCCGAGAGACTGAAACGAAGCCTAGACTCTGCTGCTGGAGGCTGCTTCTGCCATCATCGAGACTGCACAGGCTTTCCTGGGACAAGACTCCAGAGAGGAGAGAATGTGAGGGCGGGGAGGATTGCTGAGCGTGATGCTTCAAAGTCCGAAAATAGGCTTGTGCAAGACAAGATTACAGCTGAAATGCCGCCTCTGCGAAATACCAGCTGATCCTCGAAGATTCGGCCAGAAGGGGCTGCAAGAGTGCAGTGCGGTGTGGAGCGAGAGTGGTCTAGTGGCAATTCAATACTTGTCCTGTCGTCCTCCGAGCCTCCCCTTCCCCTTTGCGCTGCTAGGCGACAGGCTGTCCTTTGGCGAGGCTCGTCTCACATTGCGTTGCTTTCATTTGCAAGTAGGTTTTTGGACCCTTCATCGGCACAGTCCATTGGTTGCTTCCATGGCTCAAGCCTTCTGAGGGCATTGTTTCATCATGCGTCGCTGGGTCTGAATGCCTGGCCTTGCTCGCCCCGCGGCAGCAGCGCGCTGTCCACAGGGTGGGAGAGGCTTGGGCATGCCTTTGTGTGTTTGTGCTGAATTTGGATGCTTAGTTGCTTGGCACTCCTGGAAGATTCGGAGATGGCAGGATCTTATGGACATCCTACACTGCCTCTTGCCAAGATGCAAGTATCGCTAGGGGAGATCACAATCAGGGCATATTACATACTGAATAAGTAAGCGAATATATGTATATGTATATATATATACATATATACATATGTGTGTGTACATAACGTGTGAATATGAATATGTAAACGTATATATACATGGTGTATCACATTGTATTTCATGACTTTTTGCAGTATAGAACAGATATATTTTCTAATATATACTATATGTCATATATTACACATGTTTTTGTGACATATGACATATACTCTAAACCCTAAACCCTAAATTCTATGTTGTGTCTTATTTTGATACATGAAAAAGCATACATGTCATACTGCATTTTACATATTGTATATCGCATATACGTATGAACATACACTATCTAATATGTTTATGCCGTACTGAAAACTTTCACTTTCTTTATTTTCTACACTGCATTTCAGATGCAGCATAGAATATTTTGAATATGTGTTGTCTACTGTATTTTGCTGGTAGTTCTTATGTGTCACATATCATTGTTTATGTTGTATGTGATGTCTGCGCCTTTTTGCAGACATGTTACATATTAGATAGCGTTCATACGTGTATATATATATATATATACATCACACAGATCACAGTTAGACTATATTTCAAACATATACAATATATATATATGTATATATATAAATACACATACATACTGTATTATGCCACCCACGTTTTTGTAACTTAAACTTGTCTACCATATATGACAATTCTGTATTATACATAGTACCTTATGTTGTGAACACATATTAAATACCAGGTACATACATAAAGATGTGTAGGGTACATGCATACGCACATACACACGTATGTGGTATAGGTTGTCGTTTATGTATTTACAACATGTACAGATATATCTGCGTCTATACATATGTATATATATATAGATAGATATAGATGTGTGTCTGTATGTATGTATGTATGTATGCATGTATGTATGTATGCATGTATGTATGTATGTATGTATGTATGTATGTATACATACATACATACATACATACATACGTACATACGTGTTTTTGTATCTTGAGGTTTGTCGGCCAATCCTGGCAATGCGGCCTACAGTGCCTGCGAGGAGGAGGCTTGCCGTGAAACAGGAAGCTGGCATGTAGACTAATTAGAGCTCGGAGTGCTGGTCGCCATGCAGCACAGAGCATCGTTCACGTGCCGCGTTTGCCTGCTCGGACGGTGTAGTTTTACTGTGCAGTAGCTAGAGCTAGGCTCCAGGCTCCAGGGCAAGTTAGAGGAAATTGGTCGCAATCACGAGGCTGCCATTGCCTCCTCCTGCCTTTCTTCCATGTGTGAAACAGCTGGAGGCGCGTGCGGTGAGAGCAGCCCGCCCAACAGTTTCCGCTGATTTATTGTTGCTTCCACTGCCGAATCTGCCGTGCTGTGTGGAAGGTGAACTGCCGATGTACCTCTCCGGAGATCATTTCCTGGGTTCTGGAGTCACGCCACTGCGAGACAGTCAGGCCAAGGACTGGGGACGAACAGCCGGCATGACAATGAGCATGGGATCGCGGAATGCAAGTTGTTGCGAACGAAATGCTCACCATACTGTTTGTTGTCAGTGTTGTTGCGGCAGTTGCTGTCGAAGGTATGGCCGGGATGCGTCGGGATGTTTGTGTTGCTGTTATGGCTGCTCGTTTTCATTGGTGTCGTCATTTCAACGGTACCTGGACAGTCTTGCATTTGTATGTGCGTATGTTTTGTTTTCCGTGCCTCTCTTCCCACTCTTACTTCATTTGGAAATGCCGACAAGCTTGCAGAATTTTCCTGCGTGCTCGTGTGGATGATAGTAGACGATAGTGGATGTGGATACTATTGTTGTGTTTGTTGTGGGTTGTTGTTTTGCAGTTATCGAGCATCGCAATACTTTTTTCACATTCCTACTACTTGTGACAAACAGTCAAACAGTGGTACGTGCACATCATCGGATGACCACCAGTATGTGTCGAAGAGTTGGGCGTCGGCGGTGCAGCATATCCGGAAATACTGGGAATGGCAGCATCGGTCTGGCACATGCGCTCAACCATGTGCTGCGGTGACATGTCACCAACCCGTTCGAAATGCAGCCATGGTGGTCTTGAGGAGTTGCTTGAGATTCTGATTCGAACTCCGTCGATAGCAGTGAACCCGGCTTACGTGCTCACCTCAGCAGCTGGAAGGTCGGCAGTCCGTTGCTGCTGTGCAGACGAAGTTGCCCGCAGGTTGCAAAGCTCAGGGGCTGTACCCTCTTTACAGAAGCAGGACTCCCTCCGCAAGCAGGCATATTCTGGTTGCTGGAGAAGCCTGTGCCAGATCAAGAAACACGCTTAAGGACGCAGTGATGTGACAATTCCGCTCATCCTGTCCTCTCTCACGGTCTCGCCGAAGGTGCTACATGCTGTGCCATACCTCTTAAGCCTCCTAGACTGTCCCGAATCTGAACTGGAAGCCCTAACCCCTAAACCCTGGAGGCGAATGCTAGAGGTCAACTTGCAATTGTTGTCCGTGAGCAAGCCGGCTGTGGAGAGCTCAGGTTTCTCCGGGTTCCGTGCGTCCTCCTGCAATCAATATGAATATGATTACTGCTGCTGCGATTGTAATTGTAATTGTAATTGCAATTGTTGTTGTTGTTGTTGCACCCTGACAGCTAAACTCAGGGTTCTCTGAGGAGTCGATTTCACCCAGTACTTGCAAGCGTTCTCAGCAGGGGGGCAGTGGACATTCTCGAAGGCACTGCCCAACGAAGACCTTTCCAGTTCGTCGTGATATGGATTGGGGACACTCAATCCATGCGAACACTGCTTGTGACATCCTGATTTCCGCTGTATATGGTTCCATAAACAATTGCAGCGAATCGACATGGCAAGGGGCTAAGCCAGAAACTTCGATTGCATATGGCCAGGGGCTAAGCCAGAAACCCCATTCCGAACATTACATGTCAGTCTATTCAGGCAATCACACCTCGGCATACTCAAGCGTTAGTGGCCTGGTTCTGGGTGCCACCATGGCAGATAGGAGCAATCAGCGTTACCAGCAGTGCAGCCTTACTTGCTGTTGTTGTTGTTGTGCTGCTGCTGCTGCTGCTGCTGCTGCTACGATTCTGATTTCGAGTATGGCTATTGGTTTTGCGTTTAGTATCAGTATTGATATTTATGTCATATGCCACAGCATGGTGCAACTGTCCTCAGGTCCCAACTTATCCGCCTCCATCGACAGGCATTCAGCAAGTCTCATTGGCTCTGCTAGGAGTAACTTGTGCTCCTCCAGGTGTTGGCTTTTCCAGATAGATGCCAGACGGTCCGTCGTGGCACACACTATCGACAAGTTGTGCGCAGCAGGCCAGGGTAGGGATGGTGCCAGATTGTTTGCACGTTAAGCTCCTGAAGGGCGCAACATGTTAGGCGCAGTGCTGGACACTGTCGTGGACCCTGTCCAGCATGTACAAGCTTCTTGTTCGAATTAGGCGGACCAACCACAGTACCGACTTTATGCCACACTATGCTGAATTACATGTCCAACAAGGTGAGTGATACGTCAAGGGCTCGGGTGTACAACACTCTCGTTGCGCCGCTCGTGCAGGAGTCTTGTATGCATGACGAATGGATGCGTGCATTGTCGACCGTCCTTCCCAGGAGCAGACTTACATGGAGAAGGGCAATCGCGTTATGACCGGTATGAAGGACGACCAGAGCGGGGTCCTCGGAGCAACCCGGATGTTCCCGTGCAAAATTTCGAATGCACTCAACATGGCCTGGAGGTGCAGGAACGCTCGTGGCGACACCACAACTGACTTCATTGCCCAGTCTCTTCAACAGTGCCTGGCTCTGCGAACTTCCGAAGCAGCTCGCTGCAGCCCAGTCGCTGAACTGTCGGCAACCTCCAAGGTGTTCAAGGTCAACCCGACTTTCGAGCCGTCAAGGTCTTCAAGGCATGTTCGGAATTCTGCAACATGCACTTGAAATGAGTACGTGTGAGCTCGTGTAATTTGGGAGATTGAGCGCTGTATCGTCGACCGAGCAGCGGTTGGAATGCATGGTTCCCGTGTTCTAACGATATCCGTCGTGCGCGTCTTCCAGTCAAAGTGATCTTTGTTTAGATTCCCAAGCCTTCCAAGCTCCTCGCTTGTCATGCAGGTGCTACAGGTACCACCACCAGGACTGCACACGGAGTGTTCAAGGAATCAGATCGTGCTTCACAGTCTTAAACACTTCCAACAGGACAGTCGGCTTCAAGCCGTGAACCTCCCAATGCCACGCAGCCGCGTCCAGCTTTGCCGTGAGATTCCAGTACAGGGTAGATATGATGTACTGATCAGTCCCATATAGTCATATAGTCCAATGGCCTGAGGGAGTTGAGACGCCTGGTTAGAGCAACATCCTCCCAGGAAATTGCCCGAGAGCTGAAGATGCTTGCTCTCGCACAGCGTCATAGAGCGATACTTTCCCTGCAGCTTGTCTGCATGCATCAAGCTGCGGAGTGTTGCTTTAGATGAAGCGATTCACTGATGAAGAGCGCTAGTCTGTTATGAAGTCAATCATCTGAGGCATGGGCTTGTAAGGGTGCCGGCTGGATGGGCACTGCTTACGGAGTGGTGCGATGCGGGCTCCTTGCGACTTGCCTCTCACATTTGGAGGTCCCCAGCACGTGCTGGCAAGTCTTGCTGTCTCAGAGGGAGAAAGCAAGACAGAGCTGCCCCAATGGCTTCCCCAGGCTGAGCTGTCCTCAAACAGATGGGTTGCTGGTTGACGCACCACTCTCCTACAACACCGTCATTGGGTAGCCCGCGAGCCGCCGTTTGACACCTCAGGTCGCAAAGATTGATCGCGGAAGGCAGGCAGTCCGAAGGCCAAGCCATGCTGCTGCAGAAGCAGCTTCTGGCTGGCATCCGGCACCTTCACCAGCGAGGCCCAGTTTCAACCAGTTTCAAGCTTTCGCATAGGGCGCTTCCTAAACAGGGAATCTGAAATCAAGTGTGGCAGGAATTGTTCACAGAGACGTGAAGCTCGCCCCTCGCTCTAAATTCAGATCTTGCGATGCCGAAGTCGAAGCCGTCGAAGCTTCAACTTGTCTCTCAGGACCACATCCTGCTACACTCGAAGAGCAAGCTCGTGCTGTCTGGATTCGCTCTTGCTGCTCCACTCTGCGAAGCACGTGAAGCTGCGGAGCCGGCTGGGCAGCCTAGCACCGAACCGGAGCCGCCCATCCGCTTTTCAGCCTCCAGTTCAAGCAGCGTGAGGTCGGAACAGTTGGCTACATGGCTCCGGAGGCCCCGAAAAGGAGACTGGAATAGAGAGCTTCACGGGAGACTTGCGACTTGTGCAGATGCGTGGCAAATCAGCGGACGAGAAGCGCGCGCAATTAGTGTAGCTTGCATCCGTCTCCGCCACACCATCACCCCCCAAAATGAGATCAATATCCTCAACATGGAAACTGGTTCTGCCTTTGTAAACTCTATTGGCACGACGTGTCGGCTGTCCTACAACTGCGCACACGGTGACGCCAGCAGCCAAGGCTGTCAAGCACAGAAAACACAGAAAGTGGAGGCAACATCAGAAGGAATGGTTTTCAAGTCAAAAACCCAAGAGAGGCAAGAGGATGGCCTAATCGGATGGCCTATGTTTTTGTTGGGCAGGGCTCTCTGGCAGGTGATTCGTTACACGCCGGCCTTGGAGCCAGCAGATGTTTTTGCTGCAGGCAGGGGCCCATAGCGACTTTCGGAGATGAAGTCTCTCTGTTTTTTTGCCGAGCTAGTCGGATTGATTGGTGATGCTAAAGTCAGAGCTCAATCTTCTGTAGAGCGCAGCTCTCTCCCTTGTGCAAGTACGCATTCGGCGACGGCAGGTGTCGTGCTCTATACCCTTCTGCTTGGCCAGCAACCTTTCGGTGCAGAAACGCCAGCAGAGGAGACCAAGTACAGGACAACTTGCACGGAGGCAACGCCATCGTATTGCGACTCGCGCATGCCCGGGTTCCTCCTGATTAGCATTTCGATGGCAGATGCCGATAAAGTGAAACGATGCGCCATGTCGTAGAATAAACTGGTAGAGTGCAAGCTTGCTGTGGCATGCCGACTTTCTTCAGCATTTACGAAATCTCCTTCCCGCCACATGAAGCAACACCTCCGTCAGGCAGACTACAGCGGACTGATATTTCAGCATCTTGGCATCTGATGTCCTAACGATTCGAATCCTTCGGTTGTTATCCAGCTGCCTGCCTTGTCCGTTCTTATCATACCTTCTGAGGGCCTCTGTTCCCTCATGTTGCCTCCAAAACTCATTGAGGAATGTCACTGGCCTTTGCCACCATCTGCTGAAATCCCTTCTGGAGAAAGATCCGGTCGAACGGCCTACAGCGCTGGCGGCCGCTGAGGCAGGAAAACAAGGAGGTACATGTCCAATGCAGGTATGGCCAATGGCATGGCAAAGCCACATCTTTGGTCTTAGGTCACTGGTGTGGAGGTAATATTCGAACATCCTCGCAGTTGCTGCAGAGACCCCGCACGTCTGGTTTGCTGAAGGACGACTGGTTTCTGATGGATCCCAAGCAGCCCATCAAAACAGATGCAGAGGCATGCGCTGAACATCGCTGAGACTTTTCAGTCCTGTATGCTGTCCTTTCAACCAGCTGACATGCAACAAGACCTCACTCATGCAGCATGGATGTGCCCGTGCGCCCCGCTGCAGGCGAAGTCACCCACGTCACCGGTCATGGGCGCCTGTAGCTGCACAGGGTCTAGGAAGTGCTAGGCTTGTGCTGGTGAGTTCCACAGTGTGGCTTGAACGTACCCGTTTCTTGATGACGCCATAGTGTGTCTCAGTGCAGATTAATGCAGAAAGCTACCCCCGTGGATTTCTGTGCCAAGGTGCACGCCGAAGGAGATCTGGCTTGGATATGTTGTGGAGAAGGCCAGCATCTCAACCAAAATAGGAGCTGCACCCGGTCCGAGAAACATGCCGCTCAGTGAGCTTCAGATTCTTCCAGGCCGGCGCGCGCTTTCTCAGCACGTTCCACGAGGCTATGGCATGGGCCTCTTGAATCTCTCTCTCTCTCTCTCTCTTGCTTGCTTATATATATATATATCACAACATACATAGTAAATACAATGCAACGTACATATATAACCTAAAATATTTATGTTGTATATACAAAGTAATATATGTATGTACATGTATATACAATACACAGCGGATTTTCAGGGCCGCCAGCCAGGCAAGTGTGAAGCACCATAGTTACGAAAGGAGATACTCTAAGGGTTGCTGTAAGGGCATTTGCCTAAATTAGGGCCCTTTTTAGGGTCGTTTTTGCAAGGGTGCCGTACTAGGACCTAGAAGAAAGAGACCGTAATTGAGCGACCTACCCCGACGGGTTGCTATGGGGGTTGTTGGGAACCAGCATGGCTGAGATCCTTCTCGTCCCAAGGAAAGTTGTAGAAAAGTGGGAATCAGCCGCGAGAGAATCTTAGGATGATCGGGAGCAGTTGTTGATTTGGAGAAGCGTTCGGATAGAAATGGTAAGTGAAGGCTGGGCGAAGATGGTGAGCGAACATTGGGCAGGGAAAGACGATCCGTGGGTTTTGTGCCCGTGCGACTGATGCGTAGCCTCTTGACAGCGTAAAGGAGCCTGCCGTGCTGCGACAAGTTTGAACCAGCACCACCTCTGGGCTTTCAGGGTCGTTCGAATGGGCGCATGTAAACCTCTTTGTCAGGTGTCTGACCCCGCAATGTCTGACATAGTCGGTGCTGCTCCCATCAGCATGTGTGAGTGGACAAGGTCAAGTTCGAGAATGTGCCCGCAGGGTCTCCCAACACCTCGTGATTAAGACTGCTGTGGTCAGCAACTTCACTTAATTGGTCTTTGCTTGGTGCCTTGCAGGAACCAGCGGGCTTCATCTACAACATCATCTCAGGCCGAATGGCCAAGAGATCACGCACATGCATGCGCTTTATGTCGGCCTGGGAGCTGCGCTAAGGACTCGCCGGTGCAGTCGCTGTCGCCACAGGCAGATGCGTTTATCTTCGCCTCTCTGATGCTTCCAGCTCGAACGGCCCTTGTCAGACCCTGGATAGTTGTCTCCCTTAAGCGTTCAGGCCCGAAGTCGAAGTAGTGAACCTATCATCTCTCTGATAGATAGCGCGGATACGTACTTTCATCCAATGATAATGACATACAAGCACTCGCACACCCACATACACGTGACACGTCGGTCAGACGATGCAACTGCTGCACAGGAGGGTAGAGTCGTGCAAGAGCAGAAGTCGAACGTTCCTCTGAAACAGCTTTCGATCATCGATAAGATTTTCTACAGCTTGGAGCACCATTGGCCAGGCTGAGCAGAGGTCTAGAAAGTCCTCGCGTGGATTATCTCGCTTGCGTGCCTGGCTTCCCTTCAGGCGCTGCGCATATTCGTATGCCCTTGCAGAGTTCGCACTCAAAAGTCTGCTTCTAGTCCAGGCAGCGGGACGACATGCTGGATTGCACGCAGCTGAGCGCTGTGGTGCAGAGGCCTCGATGCCAATGCAAGTGTGATTCAACTATTTGCTGTTCATTGACCGCCTTTCTGTTTTCCACCCAAACAGTGAGCAACCCGAACGCATCAAGATCAATCTGCAAAGATGCAGACCGGGTGCAAGGGCACAAGACACAGACCAGGAAATGCGATTCACGGGTCCGTCGTTTCCACGCCGTGAAGCCAACAGTCCTGCATGGGCAGGCGCAAACCCTAGCAGCATCTGATTCCCAATGCAACTTCAGTCCTCGAGTAGTGTAACTGTGGAGAAGCTGGACACAAGCACGGCGAAAAACACATTCATGGCTATCGGCTTTGTATCACAAATCGGCTTCTGCGGTGACTCTGCCTTTCGAGGGTTCATCTCTGCCTGTCATTTGTCCTGGCAAGAGACGATGTCTTCTGTGGCCTGTAAGACATGACAGGTAGCACCCCGGAGGTTGTTCGCCTGTCCTCCAGCTGATTCGTGGTCTGCATCCTCAGACTTTGTCATGATTGGGGCTGCATGGGTTGTTGCCGCCTCTTCTGATTTGAGGACAGCGACAGAGACGATGCACTTTGGATTATGACTTTGAGACATTGAGCGAGGTGGATCCTCTCGGCAAATTCTGCCAGAGATTGAGTTTCATCAGTTTTGTCATGTCACATCGGGTCAACGGCTGCGAATTCATTCGACTCGCCTCGACTTGGCGCTCTCGGTGATTCCAGGAAGTTGCCATAACCTCGCCCTGTGTTGAACAAGGCTTGCATTATAGCTCCAAACACGGACGCACCTGCAAGTGCGAACAGATGCAAGAGCGAAGCAAATGCAGTCCAGAGCCTTGCCTAGGTTGTCTGACCCCCTTGCAAATATCACAAGCTGCGCATGTTTGCACATTTCACCTAACGAATTGACACATTGGCCGCCTTGCATCTGCAAGTTTAACTTGTGACGCCTGCGGGCATGGTCGTGCGACCTCAATGGAAGTGCGTTTTTTGCCGGAGCTGTCCAACCAGCAGTCCCATTTGTCTTTGGCTTTCCGCTGCTTGGCTGTCAAACAGCCATGTGACGATTAGCAGAGTAGCATCTATGTGAATATATCTCTTGGCTCTGTCTGTGATGCAGCCGTGCTCGTGGACAGCCTGATACAGGCTTGGGCATCTGTGAAAAATTGTGAGGCACGAGACTTTCATTTGAGCAGGACTCAATGTGTCCATACACCATGGCATTCTCCACAGCGAAAACCACTGCAAACGATGGGAAGCCCCTTGGCAGAACCTAGTTGTAAGCAGGTGCTTGACTAGATCAACTTGCCAGAACATCCGTGTGAAACTAGAAAAGCAAAAAGCGTACTTATAGATGTCGTTGTACGTAGGGCTCAGCCCCTGTCACGAGCTGCATCCATCAATGCAGTGAGCAACATTTTCAGGGCTCGTTCCAAATTGCTCTCCTTTTCGGTGGGACACCAACCACCTGCCTGTGCCTTTTCCGCTCAGTCACGGGCAGCACCAGGGCACAACAACCGTCCATCAAGTCCAGGCCGACCGGATTCTATGCAAGCCTACTCTGAAATGCATGGGTACGTAGCCAGGGGAGCCCAGGTTGATCCTTAAGTGCATTTTGCTTGGAGTTGAGGAAGCTAGAGACCTGGGAGCACTGCATGTGCGTCCAAGCAAAGTCTCTTCTGGCTGAGACATGGTCAGCCAAGCTGACTGTGCTTTTATCATTTGGTCGCTTCTTGGTTGGGACCCGTCGATTTGAAACGAGGTCTCGTTCAGAAAAAATTGCGCGAAGGGCTTCGGTCCGTTGCCGAAAGGGCTCATGATTGAGTCATGTGTCTCTGTCTCTCTCTCTCTCTCTCTGAATTGTGTCTGTGTGCGGCCTGCGCCACCGTCTTTCACGTGCGAAGTGGGTTACTGCACTTGCCAGTCTAGGTACATCAATTGATTGTAGCGGGCCAGCATATGGTGTTGTGACGATGGCTAGCGAAGCTGACAACACGATGCGAAGAGATTTGCGACGCCAAACTGTGTACGTGCGAAAAGAAGGTGGCCCAATCCACCAAGAAAGTCGGCGCCTGTCGGCGCCTCTTCTGCTCACGAAATCAGTTTTCGATTTTCATGACATTGACATGCCGTACAAGCACGGTTGCAGCAATCCTGCCTGTAAACATAACGCCGATGCAGCAGTGTCGTACGATTTAGCATGAGTTGAAATCACCCCGTGTGTGTGTGTGAAATGTTTTCTAAGTAAATGCTCATACTCATACACATATACACACACATTCTCATACACGTGCATACACATACACAAATACATACCTGCGTACATATATATATATATATATATTTATATAGACACAGAATGTACGCATGTAAGAATATATACATATATATATATATATAGGTGTGTGTATGTGTTTGTGTGTGTTTATATGTACATACATACGTACATGCGTGTGCGTGTACATCCTGTGAGCCAAGGACTGGTGGAAGCACTTGCGGACGCTCAAGTGTGTACCTGCTTGCACATGCTGCCAAGCAAGTGAGTGAGAGTGCAAGGGGTCATGTCAATGGCCGGCATTGTTCCCTGATCGGAACACGCTGACCAAAGCCAGTCTCCTTTGCTTCATCTTGCACCTGAGAGCCAGTGAAAAATCGTGTTTGTCATTGGTCTGCATCCGAGAGATGCGCTTGATTGACGGGTTTGGGGATCATTGAATGAGAGATCTGGAGCGCAGCTGCGAGTAGATCCGCGCAATCCCAGTTGCGAAGGAGAATGACCAGCGCATCTGCGAGCTCACGGTTAGGGAGCTTTTACCAAAAGCAAGATTTTGGCGTGGCTTGACAGACGACTGGTATATATTCTTATTCGTGCTTCGTTTGTCCAACAAGAGTTGCGGTTGCGATTGTCTTTCGTGTCTTGAAGCGTGTCTGACCCATTCACAGGAGTGATGAAAGCAAGTGCTTGCGGCTGTTTGTTGCGTGAATAGATCTACCAACTGGTAGAAAGACTACTTGATTGGTTTGAATATCGACGGCTGCCTAAAGATCTCTGAGGAGTCAAGTTTCAGCTGCCACTCAAGCTTGCACGTCCTTTGTCGCGACGTTCCCTGGTCGGGACACCTGACAGAAGCGGGACATGTCTAAAGCAATTAGTTGTGTCGTTGCATAGGTCTTTGTGAGAGGATAGCATTATTGATTGCAGTTCAGGCGCTCAGTGTGGCTATACTGACGATTGGCATTTGTTCTGGGAGCGTATTCGCACAACGACATGTTGTGCGAAGAGCTCTTCTGGAAGTTTTTTGGCCACCACGAAAGCCCATGTGCGAAGTCTGCTCCAGTGCATCGTATTCTCCAATCAAGTGCCAGACTGAAATGATCGATGTTGTGGCAGAGCTGCTTCAGCAGCTACGGTCCCAGATTGGAACACCTGACAGGGGCGGGACACCTCTGACCCAATCAGTTGCGTCGTTGCATAGTTCTCCATGAGAGAGTTTGACAATGTCGATTGCAATTCCGGCATTTTGGCGTGGCTTTACAGACGATGGTATTTAGTCTTGTTCGTGCATCGTTTTTCCAATCATCGCCAGGAGACGTTGACTCTGACTCTGATATACCCTGGTGTTATCCTTGATCGGAACACTTGACAGAAGCGGGACACTTCTAACACAATTAGTTGTGTCGTTGCGTAGGTCTTTGTGAGAGGTTGACACTATTGATTGCCGTTCAGGCGCTCAGTGTGGCTTTACAGACGATTGGTACTTATTTTGGGATCTTATTCGTACAACGACATGTTGTGCGAAGAGCTCTTCTGGAATTTTTTTGGCCACCCACGAAAGCCCGTGCGAGACATGCAGCGAGTGTGTTTAGCAGGGGCGTGCCCGTGCAAGCCTTTTGTCGCATCTATTTGTTTTGAAAGAGCAGAGTCAGGACTAGATCTACCAGTTGGTGGATTCCGGACACACAGTCGTATGAGTCAAGCGTTGCAAGACCGTCAGTGTGCCTGCTTGCTTCGGTGAGATTTTGGGAAATAACGCAAAATGCAGGAAGTCACTTCCAATCTGCTGTCGAATTTGACAGCCCTGGGCTCCAAAAGAGCGGAGTCGGACCGGGAGGGCCGCAATCAACATTCCAGACACAAAGCCGTATGAGTGATACAGTAAGAGAGGATCTTCGCGTTTATTTCTTCTGACTGCATGCAAGTTGACATTTGTCTGCAGGTAGAACCGGTGAATCGTTCAACAACTGCCCCTTCTCGTGAAGGGGTGTGTGTGTCCCGCCTGTGAGCCAAAGATGCGGACTAGCGTCTGGTAGATTGTTCAACAGTGTACGTCAGCTGTGCGCCTGGAGCATTGAGCTTTGTACCGAACACTCTGCGTAGAGGAACTTGAAGTCTCAGAACCCCTTCTTCGGAAGGGGTGTGTGTGTGTGTACATCCTGTGAGCCAAGGGCTCTAAGTAATGATCAGGAGAGCCGGTATAATTCAGCCGGGGACACGAGCTAGCTGATTTGCGTATCCTGTCCAACAAATCCACGGCAAATCAGCGGAAGGACCTGAGGACGCTCAAGCGTGTACCTGCTTGCACATGCTGCCACGCAAGTGAGTGAGAGTGCAAGGTTCAGGGATTTTTTGATGCATGTAGAAGGCAAAAGGACCCAGTACTCGGATTGGAGATCTGCACAAGTGTGTGTGTGTGTCTGTCTGTGTGTGTGTGTGCGCGTGCGAGATGGTGTTGGCTGGTTCGTTTCACACACAGTACATCGTACCAAGCATGCGTTAAGCACAAGGTGTTGGACTGTATCTGCATGTCTGTGAAGGTGGTGTGGCGCGCTTCATCTGTGCAGACCATGGTGCATCTGCTCCACGTCTCAGCTTGCAGGCAGCGGCAGCGTTGTTGGCCGGTCGATGCACGTAGTTCTCCGAGTGAGTGGGATGTAGGGAATCACAAAAAGCCACACTGGGTTTGACAGACCTGTATGGAGGCATGGGTGTGCGTGTATGTGCATGCACATGTGCATGTATCTATGTATACATGTCGGTAGGTAGGTAGGTAGGTAGGTAGGTAGGTAGGTAGGTAGGTAGGAAGGAAGGTAGGAAGGTAGGTAGGTAGGTAGGTAGGTAGGTAAGTAGGTAGGTAGGTAGGTAGGTAGGTAGGTAGGTAGGTAGGTAGGTAGTAGTAGTAGTTAGTTACTTAATTAGTTAGCTAGTTAGTTAGTTTATAGTTAGTTAGTTAGTTAGTTAGTTAGTTAGTTAGTTAGTTAGTTAGTAGTAGTAAGTAGTAGTAGTAGTAGTAGTAGTAGTAGTAGTAGTAGTAGTAGTAGTAGTAGGGGTAGCCGTCGTCGTCGTCGTAACAGTAGCAGTAGCAGGAGAGGAACACTAGAAGTAGCAGCAGCAGCATGATTAACCGCAGTAGTAGCAGTAGTAGTAACAGCAGTCGCAGTAGTAGCAGCAGTAGTTTTCTTGTTGTTTTGTTGTTGCAGCTGCAACTGCAGTTGCAGTTGCTGCCGTTGTTGTGATCGTTGTTGTTGTAGAAGTAGCAGTAGCGATAGCGATGGCAGCAATAGTAGCAAATGCAGTAGAGATATCAGTAGCAATGCCAGTGGCAGTAGCAGTAGGAGCAGCTGTAGGTCGTCGTCGTCGTCGTCGTCGTCGTCGTAGTCGTAGTCGTAGTCGTAGTCGTAGTCGTAGTCAGTGGCAGAAGCAGTAGTAGTAGCAGAAGAAGAAGTAGTAGTAGTAGTAGTAGTAATAGTAGTAGTAGTAGTAGGAGGAGAAGGAGGAGGAGGAGCAGCAGCAGCAGGAGTGTAGTAGTGGTAGAAGAAGCAGCAGTAGTGGCAGTAGTAGCAGTCGTAGTAGTAGTACTAGTACCAGTACGAGTACAAGTACTAGTACTAGTACTAGTAGTGGTGGTAG
>CAJNJA010093141.1:2528-19549 GCA_905231915.1 Symbiodinium necroappetens
TTTGGGGTTTGGGGTTTAGGGTCTGAGACCCCCGAATTTGCCGTTTCAATTATTGACAAACTTGTTGATTGATTCAGGTGGCACTGCGGCGCTTCTCCTGGAATGTGCGGGATGTTGGATTTTGACGAGATGGAGCTTGTGTTGTGCTTTTCATGATTCAGCACCTTAGTTGCACTCACAACTCTCATCCAAACTTACAGTGTCAGTACGTAAAGGAAGCCAAGACAATACAGTGACCTTATTGATTACAATAGGGTTGTGGGGCAGGTTTTTTGTTATGAAGATGTTTGGGACTAATTATAGGGTGGGTACTATTACGAATTGCTGCGGCCCCTACATTACACACGGAATGGCAGCATCCTCACCAACCCGGAGAACGAAACCATAATCCCAAACGCAAAAGCAAAAAAACACCAAAGAGCTGTGTCAAAGGCCTATCCAGTACATGTATCAAAGGCCCTTCCAGTATATGCCCGAGAATCCCACCCGAAGTCCTGAGCCCTACACCAACTCTGTACCCTGAAACCCCAGGCCCTAACGTATATAAACCTTCTATAAGGCTCCTATAACGGTAGCTACCCACCTGAAGATGTCCTAGATCTGCACTCTTTCTGAAGGTCCGCCGTCCTGAGAACCACCCGAAACGCCCCAAATGGGTTTTTAGGGTTTGGGGTTTAGGATTTGTTGTTTAGGATTTAGGGTTTAGGGCCAAACCCAAAAACCCTCGAAACCCTAAACCCTTTAACTGGGTTCTTGTTAAGGGATTTTGTTTAAGTTACCATAGTGGGGATGAATAGTAAATAAGAAGGTTGCTTTATGATGGTAATTTAAATTGAATCCCGTAACAAGAACCCGGTAAACCCCTGGATCTCCAACCCTGAACTGGAGCTCCTGGACAGCAAGGGCTTCCAGCTCGTCCTGAGTTTTAGGAAATTACAGGTGGGGAGTTTAGGGTATATAGGGCTTCCATAAGTCTTCTAGAAGGTATATAATATACAGAACTTCTATAAGGCTCGTTTGGTGGTAACTACCCACCTGAAAATGTCCTAGACTGAGCAACAGGGCTGCGACACTCACGCAAACTACAAAGTCGGTAGAGGTCAGGGTTTAGGGTACAAAGACAGTATGAGGTTATCACTTTAAGGTTTTACGGTTTTGGGGCTTGGGGCTTTTTCTTGGGTTCTGAGCACCCTAGCCCAAACAAGGTTAACCTTTCGAAGTAAAGTAGGATTATATAAGCCCCAAAAAGGTTAAAGGTCACCTACTCAGCCTCTAAGTGTTCAGGGCTAGGGGATTGAGGCTTGAGGCTTAGGTGTTGAGGCTCAGCATTGAAGGTCGAGAAGTGTTTAGGGTTTAGGGTTGAGGAAGTTGAGGGCTTCGGGGTTTCGGATCTGTGGCTCGACGGTGTTGCAGGTAGGTGAGATTGATATGGGTAGTTTTCTAAATTAGGGTTTAGGGTTTAGGGTTAGGGGTTTAGGGGTTTAGGAGGACCCTAGAAGGGACCCTAATTTAGAGAACTACCCATATGGGGTGTAGGGGGGTTCGGGGTATTGGGCCCCTGTTCCAACATCCTGGCGGGCCACGGAGTGCAGCCAAAGAAATTCAACCCGGAGCCACCACATCAACAAAAATTGCAGCTTCTGAAGCAAAACCTCATAGCAACAGACAAACTTTTGATACGCAGATGAAAGAATTCGTAACAATGCACCCTATAGTCCCTATAATCAGGCATAAGTAAAACAATACCCCTATTCGATGTAGTCAGGTCCGCATGCCCTAGACCCTACTAAACCCCTAAACCCTAAACCCCCAAACCCCTAAACCCCTAAACCCCCAAACCTCTAAAACCCCAAACCCCTAACCCCCAAAGCCCCTAAACCCTAAACCACTAAACCCCTAAACTCCCGAGTGGAGTCCAAGATTCGCTGCTGAGGCCCCGAGGAGGCTTGGCAGATGGCGTCGTAGAGGGTGTTGCGGGCCTCTACGGCTTAGGGTTTAGGGTTTTAGGGGTTTTGGGTTTAGGGATTAGGGGTTTAGGGTTTAGGGATTAGGGGTTTAGGGGTTAGGGTTTAGGGCTTTAGGCTTTAGGGTTTAGGGGCCTGTGCGGTTCAGAGGTGGGGTTTTGAGGGGTTAGGGTAAACACATATATTGGGTTTAGGGTAGACATACAACCAAATGGCACTAGCAAGTTAAGGGAAAATCATAAAATCAAAAAAAGCAAATCGAAGTAAAGTTGGAAGTGCTACAAATTAAGCTGTCGCTCGCAAGCGCAAAGCGCTGCGGAAACCCTCGTGTGCAAGCGGCTTACGCAAGGCCAAATAGTTTAAATCCGATCAGCGCAACTTCGAGTCCAAGTACGAGCTATAAGTACGTCAACTGTGGTACGATGAGTTTCCGGCCGTACCGACAGCCCGACCTATACTGAACTCGGTACCCTTGCCAGAAATTGAACTCCTAGCTGTTTCTTAGGGACTATAGGAACTAAGTCTTCGCGTTGCAGCGGCGTTACTCGCAGCCCTATGGTTGATGATATAAATCCTGCATTACCCATAATAAGGAATATGCCATATAATTCCCATAGTTTAGGGTCCTTAAAGTAACGCAGGATTTCTAGCATCAACAGTACTCCTTAAACCCTAAACCCTAAAAACCTAAACCCTAAATCGTCTTGAACCATGAGCTGACTTGGAGGAGAAGGCTTGGGCTATTAAGGGTAGTTCTCTAGATTAGGGTCCCCTTTTTAGGGGTCCTTCCTTAAAGCAAGGTGCCGTACTATATTGGGGACCCAAAAACGGAACTCAATTGAGAGAAATACCCAGAAAGTTAGCTGAAGTTGACCTAAACAACTATAACTCGCATTATCAACCGATTGCTTCTTCGTAGTACCTCGCACAACTGGACAACGCGACCGCTATTCAGCACCCTGTCTTTCTCCACGCTCTTGGCCTTCCCCATACGCCCCTAAGTAGTTCCCTTTTGGGATTACGTTAAAGATACCTTAAAGGATTCTAAACACAAACCACAAAAGGGAACTACTTTGGGGCCTGTGGGTCGGGAAGACCATCAGCTCCAGAGGCTTCGGAATGCCGCTCTTCAACTCAAGGACGCTGCACCATCCCCATGATGTAGGGTTTAGGGTTTTTAAACGGTTTAGGGGTTTAGGGATTACGTAGGGTTTAGGGATTAGGGTTTGGGGTTTAGGGTCCCCATGTGGGGTTCTTTGCGGTTTAATGCTGTCGAGGCCAATCCCTCGTTCGAGTACAGCCCTGCTTCAGTGATACAGTTGATGATATATATCCTGCATGACCCATAAGTTGCCGACATGTGTGTATGTGGGTGTGAGTGCAAATTTGCGTGCTGGTCATGTATGTATCCATATGTAACTGTAAAGACTACCATGTACACTTAAACTACCTAGCACAGGCCCAGCACTTCATCGGCCTCGCAACTCGAAAATCTGCCAAACATCTGTGTGCAGCGATCAACAAACTAGTTGTCATTAGCCTTCGAGTCCCTCATACCAGACCACACTCTTCACCTGCCTCAAAATCACCGGCTAGATCCTAGCCGGTTCTGGATGCGTTCATGGCGGGTTGTCCAAGCCAGGGTCCGTTGTGGCATACCTTCGAGTGAAATTCCGATGCCGAACGGACCCCTGTCCTCAGGTCGGCGGCCTCGATGTTGGTGTGCTTCTGCCGCAGATCCTGTCCCCGGTCTCTGCGTCTTTGAGTCAAGGGTCGCGCCAAGTCACCCAGTCCTCTCCTGTGTGCCGTTAAGTCGGAAGCCTGAACGGAGTGTATGTAGCTGGAGCACATTGGCTTCATGAAGGTCGTTGCTGTTCCAGTGAAGTGCACCTCCGCACCAGGAGAACTGGGATTCGACGAGGGTCCGCAGCATCGAGACTTTGTTAAGCCACGGCCCTGGAGCAGTGAGGATATCTCGGTGTGCAGCCGCGGCAGACCGGGTCCTTGCAAGGAGATCTTTAGCCTGCTGTGAAGGGCTGTCATGGAAAGACATGTTCACCCCAAGCACTCGCACCGATTCCTCTTTTGCTGCAATTACAAACGTTTCCGTGCCAAACTTGGCTTGACGACATCCAACGTAGTCGGGACCGGCGACAGTCTTAGGGTTTAGGGTTTAGGATTGAGACAGCAGCCTTGACTTACGATCAGAGTAGAGCTTGTTGGGGGGGGGCACAGCGCAGTCGGGACTCGGGATGCCGCTACTGATCATTCAGACCTCTATACTAAGCCCTCGAATCCGAATAACAACAACCCGGGTGACCCTGAACGCATACAGTAAACACCGTTCTTGAAGAGCCTTCACTTTAAAATTCGTCCTGCAACCCTTATTCAGGGACGGGGGGTTTTAATTACGGGTCTACCTTATGTCTGAAATCGAGAAACCCTACCTCCCATTTGGCACCGCCTGCGTCCATCCCGAGTCACTGGTCGACTGGGAGGCGCGAAACTGATCTCCTGTCAGGCAGAGACGCGAAATCGCCTAGGTTAAAGAAAACTGCAGGTGGGGAGTTTAGGGTATATAGGGCTTGTATAAGGCTTCTATAAGGTATATAGACCTTCTATAAGGCTCCTATAACGGTAACTGCCCACCTCAAAATTAAAATGCCCTAGACTGGGGTTAGGGTTGACGCTCCTGTTGCACAAGCGCTCCCGAGGTGTAGATTTCAGGGCTTTGAGGCTTGAGGAATGTAGATTGGATACTGCCCCCAACTCAGTAACAGTTGAGTAATATTCATAATATGGATATATATAGCGATATTCATAATATGGATATATAAGGCCCTTAATAGCCCTACTGTTGATATACATCCTGCATTACCTTTAAGGACCCTAAACTATGGGAATTATGGTGTATTCCTGATTCCTTATTACGGGCAATGCAGAATTTAGATCATCAGCCGTATTTAGACTGTTACTGTATGGGGGCAGTACCCAAAATATATAGCCTGGAGCAGGACTTCAAAAACCGGACCGAGGAACCCGAGAGTGCAGTGCTTGAAAGACAAAGTCACCCTATCTTTTTGGGGGTTTAGGGTTCCTTTAGGGTTTAGGGGTTTCGGGTTTTGGGTTAAGGGTCTTGGCTGACTTCTGAACCCCTCCAAAAAGTTAAACTTTTCGTCTCCCTATTATAGTTCATATAGAAACCCAAAAAGTTAAAGTCCTAAGAGCCAACCAGAAGAACACCAAGAATCGGAATGGATTCGCCAGTTGTTCAGGGCTTGAGGCTTTGACACATTTGGGCTTCAGCGGGTTTGGGGTTTGGGACTGGCATGATGCGGTGATTGACTTTCGATTCCTGAGTTAGAGGAAACTACAAGTGGGGAGTTTAGGGTATATAGGGCTTCTATAAGGCTTCTATAAGGTATATAGACCTTCTATAAGCCTCCTATAACGGTAACTACCCACCTGAAAATGACTGAGAGCGAGCCTGTAGAAAAGATGGGACAACCACAACATGAAGCTGATGTAGGGGCCTTAATAGATATCTTAGTTGGCTTTTGAAGGCGAGATTATATTAAAACACACAGCAAGGAACCCCAGGGAAGAGTATTGCATGGGAATTACTCAAGACAAAGATACCCTATCTTACCCAACAAGCCAGGAAAATAAAAGGTTAGTTAAACTTTCAGATTACTACTCAACTATAAGAGTCCAGAAAGTTTAAAGGTTGGGCATTGGAGAAGTACAATGCAAGACAAATACACCCTATCCTACCCATTGTGTGCAAAAAGTCTTCTTTGTTGCAACACTACCGAAACCTGCACTCTCCTTTTACGGCTTAAGGCTTTTAGGGTTTTACGGCTTTAGGGCTTTAGGGTTTTAATTAGGGCTTTAGCTCTTTAGGGCTTTAGGGCTTTAGGGTTCTAGGATTTTAGGGGTTTGGGGGTTAGGGTTTAGGGTTTTAGGGTTTAGGGTCTAGGGTTGTGCATCCGAGCCGTTCCCGCTTTACTGTGCAAACGTGTCGGGAGGACCTCGCCCCTCTTGTGCGGGTGCGATGGCAGGAACCCCTGTGCGGAGCGGCAGCATCCGGATAGGTCAGCGCTTCTTGGAAGTTAATACAGCGGCCTTAAGAATAAGGTTTCGGGTATGTTACACTGCAATTATAACAGGGAGCCCCCAAAATAGTATTGGTAATGATTTAGGCCCCTACGTCAAGCCCACAAGTGGTTTTGAACCTCAATACGGAGGACACAGCACACAAACAGCTTGAATGCGGGGTTCGCTCAGGAATTGCAGCAGCTTCCAAAACAAACCACGCTGTCAATGTGGTGCCGTCATGGTGGTTGGGTGTATGCCTGTTAGAGGGTGAAGGGGAGGCATCTGATACGTAATCAGGCTGACACCTCGGAATCACGCTCGCGAGTATCTTCTGATAGCGTTTCGCATAATTACCGATCAACCTCTCTCTCTCTCTCTCTCTCTCTCTACATATGTATATGCACACGTGTACTTAGGCATATGTTTGAACCTTTTGCCGCGTGCAATGCCCTTTCCACAGGACATACGCACGCGATGCAGGTGAATATGAACATGCTTGTATATGTGTATACCTACATATAAACACGACACCTGTTCAGATTTCCACGAACACACATTGGTGATATCGCGCGGTTCGACAGGAAAAAATGCATTTAGAGGGCGGGCCACTTGTGAGTTTCTAATGGTAGTTGCATCTCTATAAACGATTCTGTGGCTTCGCTGCAACTTGAAACCCTGAACCCTGCACCCTAAACCCTAAACCCCTACACCCAAAACCCCAAACCCCAAGACCCCAAACCCTAAACCGTTGAAGCTGTAAGTACTCCATTGCAGGGCTCGGGGGAGAGGATTGTGTCCTTAACCTAACGGCCTGACGAAAGTGAGTCTTGGACTCTTGGGATTCACGCACGGTTAAGGTTTAGCGGTCTAGGGTTCATGGTTTAGGTTTTCGAAAACCTAGAGGCTGCGAAGTAGCTTAGTTCAGGAATACTCCTAAAGGCGTTAAACCATAATCACTAGCGATGAAATGCCCTGTTTTAGACAAGAAGCAACAGCCTTTAAAGTTAGGGCCCTTAGCCCTATAAACCCCCAAAGCCCTGGAATCCTAACGCTTGAAACCTTAAACTTGGCTTTGAAGTAACCGGGGAGAAAAAAACAACAACAGACCTTTCAATTTCATAAAGTTCTTTTAAGACAGAGGTAAACAACATGAAACCTTAAACCCTAAACCCTAAACAAAAACATGTATTCAGGTATGGTACTCCAGAGCCTTGTAAAGCTCAGGACCCCTCTCTAAACCCTAAACCCTTAACCCCTCAACACTAACCGTAACCCCTACACCCTAAACCGCTAAACCCCTAAACCCTAAATCCCTAAACCCCTAACCACCCAAACCCCTAAACCCCTATATATCTTCGCCACGATGGAACGGCTCGCCTCGTAGTGACGGAGGTCCTGTCCTCAAGGCTGTTACACTGAGCCGTTCAGGCCTACGGTTGATGATATAAATCATAGGGTTTAGGGTTTAGGGCTCTAGGGCTTTAGGGTTTTAGGGTTTAGGATTCTAGCGCTTTAGGGTTTTAGGGTTTAGGGCATACTCTTAATGATAGAAGTCCTGCATTACCTTAAGGACCCTAAACTATGGGAATTATGGTACATTCCCTATTATGGGGTAATGCAGGGTTTCTATCATCAACCGTAGGACTTGGGTACTGCCCCCATACAGTAACAGTGCTGAGTAGCTATTAAAGTGCCTAACGTGTCGATCTTTTTTAGGGGTTTAGGGTTTGGGGGTTTAGGGCTTTAGGGTTTAGGGCCTCACATATCGACCTTATGAATATTATGTAACTAGTACTGAGTGGGGGAAGTATATCCAACTTAGGACCAATATCGGGGCCTGAACCAAGTAGACGAGGCTGTGCAAAACCGGTTCCTCTCTGTGTCTATCATAGTCCAGGGGACCTTCATTGCCCAAACAAGGTTTTGGGGGAGTGCTATTGTATAGTCATAGGAAGGATCCCTCAAGAAGCACATGGATAATTATTCAAGCGTGTAGACGAGCCCAAAACGGCTCATCCCTGCCTTAGACCCTAAAGAATTCCTCAGTCAAGGAACCTGATCTTATTAATACTAAATCCTAAACCCTTCTTGGATCCGACAAAATAATGCCCTAAACCCTTAACCCTTCAAGGAATCGAACAAGCAGTCAGCCCTAAATGCTAAGCTAAACCCTCCTTCACCGAACCTATTTTCGGATCCATCACTAGGGGAGGGGAAAGGGTACCTTACTTGTCCAGTATCATGGGGAACCACAGGTTAGGCATTGATGACTTCCACCACGAGCTGGAAAAGGATAAGTCGGATGGGGTTTACAAAGGAAAACACCTTGGATCTTCACGCTCTTGAACTTGTAAACTAGGTAGCCTTTCTCGTCGTCCCGCACCTCCAGCAAATACTTCATGGTGGACAAGTTAGATCGCTTGTGCCTTTTTCTTGGCTAGCCACTCGGCTCTCTTCTCGTACTTCTTTTGGCGGGCTCCCGCCCCTTGCCGGCGAGGTCGCCTCCAAGGGTTCCCCGTCTTTCCCGCAGAGGTCGAAGAGACGACTGGCAAAGGAGGCTCCAAGCGATGAGCAGGGCCTTTGTTATATTTTGAAGCAGAAGCATAACAGGGCCGCGGCAAAGGCGAAGAAGAAGATGTCGATGAAGGCTCCTTCGGGGAACAAAGCACGGGCCGAGGCAAAGCTCCAGATGCGTCGCGGAGCACCGGGTGCCTCCACCACTTGAAAGACATCGGGCCAAAACCCTTCCACCTGCTCCTGCTGCAACACGAAGCTCATCGCATGCTCTGGTTGCGGGACATCTCTCGCCACAACAAACCCTAAACCCTAAACCCTCAAACCCTAAACCCCTAAACTCCTAAACCCTAAACCCCTAAACCCCGAACCCCTGGACCCCTAGACCCTAAACCCTAAACCCCTAACCCCTAAACCCTAAAACTCTAAACGGGATACTATCAGAAATCATTCCACTCTGGATTTTCCACTCTCAAGGGCCAGAGTAGGGGAAAAACCGGAGGTCGCACCCACCTGGCATAACTGTTTTCTTACAATAGCTTATAGTACCCTAAACCCGAAACCTTAAAGTAGCCCTTATAGACTTATAGAGTAACTTATCTTGGCTGACTTCTGAGCCCCTCCAGAAAAGCTAAACTTTTAGAATCCTCCCTACTATCGTTCGTATAGAAACACCCAACAGTAGTCTCCTAAGAGCCAACCAGAAGAACTTCAAGTGTTTTTGTTCCGTTCTGCAAACTTGGCTTGACCAGTCCACCAGACACTTCACCGAAATGCGGACTCCCTTTGAATACTGAACAGTCTACCCACCCAACAAGCGTCTCGTCTCACCCTCCTTTCGTTGAAGAAGCCGTTTTCCTGCGTAGCAGACATGTAGTCTGACACAAAAAAATCCTGAAATCCCTAATTAGGCCCTAAACCAAAAAAACCTTAAACTTAAACCCTAAACCTTTGAAGCCCCAAACCTAAACCCTAAACCTTTCCCTAAACCCTAGTCTTACCTTGCACCATGGGCCATTAGCCAAACTGGAGGCTGAGCACCCCGGCGCAAACGGGTTACCTGGGCCCGGATTTCACTTAAAAGATCAGGAGACTTACGGTTGATGATATATAAACCCTGCATTACCACATAATAAGGAATATACCCGTAATTCCCATAGCTTAGGGTCCTTACGTCCTTAAAGTACTGCAAGAGTTATACCATCAACAGTATTAAGTAAGTGAAGGTTCTTTTCAGGCTTACTTTAAAGGGGCTTTTACCTGGTCTCAGTAAACCAGGTCATAAGTGCGTACCTTTTATGGGGATTCTCAGTTGACATAGCAATTTCAAGTGGCTCCCACGGCTTTTGCAGCAATATAGGGGTCTTAACAACTAGATTAGGGTTATCGGTACAGTATTCTGCGGTACGTTATATTCTTGAATATGATGAGGAAACCTGGGGGTAGGGGATGGTAGTCGCAATTTTTCAGGCGTCTGCACTTAACCCAATAAACCAATTAACCCTCAATTTACTCAACCCTAAAGCTTTAGAGCCCCAAACCGAATAACCCTGATTCTTCAAGTACCTCCCTTGCCTGATATCAAGGTACAACAACCCTAAACCCTAAACCCCAAAGCCCTTAGCCGCTCAACCCTAAACCCTAAACCCCTAAACCCGAACTTAGACCTGAACCTGAAGCGCACCACAAAGCTGGTTGGTTGAAAAGCATCGCTAAAAATGCGTGGGTTTAATAGGGTTTAGGGTTGAGGGGTTGAGCGGTTAAGGGCTTAGGGTTTAGGGTTGAGGGGTTTAAGGGTTTAGGGTTTGGGGGTTTAGAGTTTAGGGGTTCATAGCGGTTTAGGGTTTCAGGGTTTAGGGGTTTAGGGTTTATGGGTTTAGGGGCCTATGGACCAAACCAAAACTCCATCCTGGTGGAAGTCAAGGATTTATGGAAACTTGAGTACCTGTCCACTTACTTAGCAGGCACGATTTAGATTTTATGGTTAAGGGTTTAGGGGTTTAGGGTAAAGTTCAGGGTGTCAGTGTGGTCATGCTTCCAAGGCAAAGTTCCGATGGCCGACACCGCGGCCAATGGTGCTCACGGAAGGGAGCAGCGTCGAACGGTGCAGGCAAGGCGACTCCAGACACACCAGCCACGAACGAGAACTCCACTCACAAGAATGGCCTCTCTGACCGGTTGGAAGCTGAAAGCAAGTCACAACCTGGACTGCCCCGGCACGCCGAGAACGTGGCGCCCGCGATGCAGGCGTGGCCGCGTAAACCCTAAACCCTAAACTCCTAAACCGCAATGTGCCGACCGGCTCTTCGACCGACTTCCTCTAAACGGGTCAAGACAGGTTACTCCAAGGGTTTTGGGTTAGGGCTTAGGGTTTTATACAGAAGCTTCAAAATCCTAAACCCTGAACCCTAAAACCCTCAGCCCTAAATCCTAAAGCCCTAAAGCCCTAAGAGAAATTGTAAAGCTCTTGTTTGATGGCGGTTCCCTTGTCGATGTTGTCAGGCCGTCCTCTCTGCAAGATCTGGCTTCTCAAAGGTGTCGTAGAGGTTGGGGATTGGGTTTAGAGTTTAGAGTTTAGGGGTTTAGGGGTTTAAGATTTCGGGGTTTAGGGGTTTAGGGTTTAGGGGTTTAGGGGTTTAGGGGTTTAGGGTTTAGGAGTTTAGGGTTTGGGAGTTAAGGGGTTTAAGGTTTCTTCAGGTCTGCAAGGGCTTGCCTATCATAACTAAGCCCGAAAACCTATCGTGAGCGGACAAGATAGAAATAAGAACATGACATGAACAAGACAACCCCTTCTTCAGAAGATGGTATGTGTCTTTATACTCACCTAAACCTGAAACCCCTAAACTCTAAAATCTAATGCCGCGCTTCAAGCCAGGCCCTATGTAATATAGGGGCCTTAATGACTACTTAGAGTAAGGCCCCTTAGTATAACTAACAAACTTAGTGGAGTAGGGCTCCAAAGTATAGATCATGTAATAGCTACGGTTGATGATATATAAATCCTACATTATCCATAGTAAGGAACATACCATAATTCCCATAGTTTAGGGTGCTTAAGGTAATGCAAGATTTATATCGTCAGCCGCATTTTAAAATCTACCCCAAGCCCGACTCTCAAGGCTAATTATTGAGGTCCCTACATTACACCCACAGGCCATGGCTTGCTGAGCTGTCAAAGAAGCTCCATCGCGACGACTTGCGGAACCAATCGATCAAGTTGCCGTCGGCGATAGCGATACGCCTGCTGGACTGTACTGTCCATCCAATCGGCTTCGCCAAGATCAAGATCCTCCAAAGGGGTGTCCCAGGAAGCCATCATGGCTTCAAAGAGCCTGCAGTAGGCCTGCTGTCTGTGTTTCTATCTTTGCCAGGCTGGAAACAGCCCCTGCCCGGGCAAAAACACCTGGACGAAGCCTTACACCGTAACCCTAAACCCTCAACAAGCCAAGGAAATAAACGGTTAAACTTTCAGATTACTACTAAGTTATAAGAACCCAAAAAGTTTAAAGGTTGCGTGTTGGAGGACTATATAAGTAAATTTATCCTAAACTCTACATCTCGCAAACCCGTCAAAACAGCAGTTTCAAACTTACGCTAGAAGCCCGAAAGCCTTTTAGCCCTAGACCGCATGAGCCCTACGTGATGCCCTAAAGCCAAAACCCTAAACCCAAATCCTAAATCCGAAACCCTAAACTCTAAACCGCAAACCCTATAAACCGCACCAACAGTCATAATCTGAGGGGCCGAGTACCCTAGCCCAAAAAAGGATAGCCTTTCGAACTATAGCAGAATTATACAAGCCCCAAAAAGGTTACAGGTCACCTACTCAGCCTCTAAGTAATCGGAGCCCTTTGGATGACTACTACATACTGCCAGTGCTTAATTGTTCAGGCTCATCGGCGCACAGAGCCCAGACTTTTCCCTAATCTCTAAAAACTGAATTAAAGGAAACTACAGGTGGGGAGTTTAGGGTATATAGGGCTTCTATAAGGCTTCTATAAGGTATATAGACCTTCTATAAGGCTCCTATAGTGGTACCTACCCACCTGAAAATGTCCTAGAAACCTGGTAATATCCTGACAGAACCATCATGGCGTTCGAAACAGAGAGCTCATATTCGCTTAAACCGTAAACCCTACACCCTCACCCTTTAAAGAAACCCGTTAAAGAACATTGAAGGAACCTTAACCCTAACCATTAAATCCTAAACCCTAAACCCAAGCCCCAAAACCCTCAACCCCAAACCCTAAATCCTTAACCCTAAACCCAAGCCCCTAAACCCTTTATTAGGCTCTTCAGTAACCCCCTGAAAAAATAGTACATACTTTTTTAGGTTAGTTGTAATATACTAGGAACCCAGGAACCCAAAAAGTAAAACAGTATGCTACTGAGCAGCGTAGTTCAAAGAAACCTCTCTCTTCTTCGACAACAAGGCCCAAAAAAGTTCAAGCTTTTTCAGATAGACCTAATATATAAAGCCAAAAAGTTTTAAGTTCTCCCCATTGGCTATCTAAGAAACCCTTTAAAGAGCCCCTAAACCCGTTAAAGAGCCCCTAAACCCTTTAAAGAGCCCCTAAACCCTTTTAAGAAGCCCTAAACCCTTCTAAGATGCCCTACGCAGACTTCGAAGCCGGGTCACGAGGGCTTCGGACTGCTGCGCCTCGAGCTCCGCGGCCCGGAGACGGCGTCGCAGAGCCAAGGTCTCCAGAGTGGGTTTTTTAGGATTTTTTTGGTGGGTTTTTAGGGGTTTTAAGGTTTTTAGGGTTTAGGCTTTAGGGTTTAGGGGTTTGGGGGTTTAGGGGGTTTAGGGTTTTATAGGGATCCTAGGCTTCCTTTAAAGGGGTGCTATACGTTTTAGGGTTTAGAGCTTTGGGGGTTTAGGGGTTGGGGGTTTAAGGTCTCGCAGGTTTTAGGGTTTAGGGGGTTTGGGGAGTTTAGGGTTTAGGGTTTAGGGCTTCAGGGGTTTAGGGAAAAAGGGGCTTAGGGATTTAGGGTTTGGGGGGTTTAGGGGTTGGGGGTTTGGGGGGTTTAGGGTTTTAGGGGTTGAGGGTTTGGCGGTTTAGGGGCTTAAGGGGTTTATTTAAGAGGCTTAGGGTTTAGGGAATGAGGGGTTTAAGGGGTTTAGGGTTTAGGGAATTAAGGGTTTTAGGGTTTAGGGGCTTTAGGGTTTAAGGGTTCTTCTTTAAGGGTTCATTGAGGACTCTGCTGAGAGTTCCTTAAGGGTTTTGGGTTTGAGGGTTTTGGTTTTGGGGTTGGGGGTTTAGAGTGTCTTTGGCGATTTTAATAGGGTGTTATAGGCCTTTTTAGTCTGTAGCGTGCAATGCTTTTGGGTGCTTCTTCAGGATCTGCGTAAGTGATTTTTGAGGGCTCAAAAATTCTTTGTATGTACCCATAGGCCCCTAAGTAGTTCCTTTTTATGGTTTATATTTAGAATCCTATAAGGTAATTCCAAAAAGGAACTACTTAGGGGCCTATGGGTAGGCTTTAGGGTATGGCGAGTAGGCTTTAACAGCTGCTGTGGGCTTGGAGGGCTGGCAGGGTCGGACCTGTACACATGAACTAAGGCAGCCCTGCGGATCCAACAACCTGCTAGGGTTTAGGGTTTAGGGTTTAGGGTTCAAGGTTTAGGGTTTAGGGTTTAGGGCCAGCTTTCGGGCCATACCTTACGGCTGATGATATAAGTCCTACATTGCTGCATTACCCACAAGAAGGAATATATACCATAATTCCCATAGTTCAGGGTCCTTAAGGTAATGCAGGATTTATATCCTCAACAGTAGTACGAATTACTTTTCAGGTATTTCTAAACCAGTAGGAACTCAGGATTTAGCCCTAACTTTGTGTGTCATGTACTGTGAGCAGCTAGGTTCCGTTGCGTTTGTAAACCCTGAACCCTAAACCTTAACCCTAAACCCTAACCTTAGGGAGCTCAGTCAGCCACTCGTTTTCAATAAAATGTCGGCAAACCGGGATCGCGAAGGCAGCATCGTGCGTCGTACGGTGGTACAAGCGCGGTGGAAACTCGCCCTTTGCTAAGATTGGCGTGCCTTAAAAGGCTGCTGTACCACCCAGCTCCTCACGAGGCTGATCCCAAAACCAAGCCACTGCGAGATCGTTGTCGTCGATCTCCTCGGCGATCTTGTTCGAGTGCCCGTGAGTGGCGGCGAGCCACAATGGCCAAACCCCCGTATCGACATGTTGGGATCTGATGTCATCCAGCGTGCCTGCATACTGGAAGCGCCGTTTATTGTCGTACGCAGTCAGGCTCAGGAGGTCTGGGGCATGTGCCCAGACCAGCACTGGCACTTTCAACCCACGGTTTAGGGTTTCGGGTTTAGGGGCAGCGTCAGGAGTCCGCAATACAACAGCCACTCCAGGTTGGTGATGCGCTAAAGACCTTAAGAAATCTCGATAAACCCCTCATGTAAAAGCAAGGCTTGAGCATTGTCAAAACCTGTAAGGCAACCGTCCCAGAGCTGCATAGTAGACACTTACGCCCTAGAAAACTCAATCCTGAAGCCCAACCCCAAAGCCCTACAACCCTGAACCCAATATAAATCCAGCTTGACAGTCAATGCTTCATTTTTCGTGAGGGTACCTGAGGTTTAGATTTAGGGTTTAGGGCCGTTTAGGGTTTAGCTTGAGCGTAATTCAGGGATCCTTGTACGGTTGTATGGGGTTTCTATAGGCCTTGCATAGTGACTACAGCAGATCTGGGGGGCAATCACAGCAAAGGCTTTTTACTCTTTTTTAACTCTTTATGCGCTGCGACGGGAACCAAGAATCAACAGAATAAGGTTCTGGGATCTGTAAAGCACATGCATGATAAGGAATCCCAGGCAATGATATAGGTAATTATACAGGCCCCTCCTAAATTACTTGCATCCAGTGTACTGTCACGACCTGGCATCATCCAGAAGTCTGTCGCACAGGCTCAGATTCAAGATTCAGGACTTGGAGCTGTGGGGAGCTTGATACCTCCTGACCTTGTCGTTCGTCTCTACTTGCCGACCCTAAACCCTAAACCCTAAACAATAAACACTAAACCCTAAACCTCAGACACTAAACCCTAAACCGTTACGTGGCCACGTGCCAGCCGCGCCGGCACGGGTCTCCGCATCCATACCCTTCGGCTAGCGCTTACAGGAAACTACAGGTGGGGAGTTTAGGGTTTAGGGGTTAGGGTTTAGGGTTTAGAGTTTAGGGTTGGGGTATACATAGGGCTTCTATAAGGCTTCTATAAGGTATATAGACCTTCTATAAGGCTCCTATAACGGTAACTACCCACCTGAAAATGTCCTAGATAAGCGCGCTAGCCCATCTCCAAACCCTCCTGAAGAACGCTTACAGTCCTTGGCTGACTTCTGAACCCCTCCAAAAACTTGAACTTTTAGCTTACTTGATATAGTTCATATGGAAACCCCATCAAGTTAAACTTATAGTCGCCTTATTGTCTTTCATATAGAAGCCCCAAAAAGTTGAAGCCCTAAGAGGCAACCAGAGGAACACCAAGTTACAGCCGGCATCGTGATGTTAGGGTCCCTGATAGAACGGGCGTTTGGTGATCCCCCAAAAACCTTTCGGGTTTAGGGTTTAAAGTTCAGGGTTTAGGGCCCAAACCCGGAACCTTGCACCCAAACCCATAAACCAGTTGAACTAAGCCCAAAAGTCCGGTATTGCCGCGGCCTCCTCCTCTGCAGTGCTGAGCTTCTTGCGCAGCTCCTGGGGTCTAGGTCAGGGTTTAGGGTTTAGGGCTTAGGGTTTAGGGTTTACAATTCGGGCCTTCAGAGTTTGGGGTTCAAGGCTTTAGGGCTCAGGGTCTTCGGGTCTAAGGTTCCGGGCTTCACGGTTTTTGGGGAGTCTTGTCGCGTTGCGTTACGTAAGGGTGCCAAAGGGGTATACGCGGTCTCGAGGGTTTGATAGGGTTCAGGTGTTTTGCAGGGCTGTGGTATACAAATTTTATGATTCATAGAACCCTTCAGACCGCGGATAGGATAATGGAGAACATTCAGGGTAAAGCTACACACGGACTGTGAGGGGACATTGTACCCATTTATAAATTCAGGCCTCTGCATCAGGGCTTCTATTCTTAAGGGTTCAGGGCACCTGGAAACGCGGAAGCCGTGAGCACACAGGCAATTATGTCGGAGACCCCTGTAGAACAGGTTTCAGCATGTCCCAAATAACCCAACACACAGCAAACAATGCCCAACCACGAGCTTCGACAAAAAACTGAGTGATGCTTGGGTTTTGTTTAGGGCTTTTAGGGCTTTCAGGGTTTAGGGTTTAGCCACGGTGCTTTTTTTACATTTGCATTGTTAATTATGGTTGTTGTTGCTGTGCTTGATATGCCTATTATGATGTTGGGTCGTAATACAAGCCGTGGCAGTAGAAGTAGTAGTAATAGTAGTATTGTTGTTTGTGCTAGTAGCAGTAGTAGTAGTA
>CAJNJA010093152.1:0-19549 GCA_905231915.1 Symbiodinium necroappetens
CGACGACGACGACGACGACCACTGCTACTATGACGACGACGAGGAGGACGACTAGTAGTAGTAGTAGTAGTAGTAGTAGTAGTAGTACTACTACAACTACTACTACTACTACTACTACTACCACTACTACCACCTACTACTACTACTACTACTACTACTACTACTACTACTACTACAGGAGCCTGAAGAATCGCAATGTCGCTGGGCGTTGGGGTCTGTACATCAAACTACAAGTCTATCCAGAGACCCTAAGGCGTAATCTTGCTAATGATTCAGGACCCTTTTGAGCATTGGGTTCGATGCTTCAGGAGTCATTGGGTTCAGGGCTCGGGATCGCGTAGGAACAGCAGAAGATGGAGGAAAGCCTCTGGAAACCCGAACCCGGTGAGTATTGCTACTGTTTTCGGCTTCTATATCACGTATAGGCTAGGGTTCGGGTTCAGGGTTCATAGGCCCAAAGCTCACAACCTGGCCTAGGCGCAGTGAAATCCCTGGGACCCAAATGCCACAGTTCTGCCAGGGCGCAACGAAACCCAAATCCAAACGACGCTAACTCCAAACGCTAGGCCCAAAGCCCCAGACGCCAAACCTTTAGTGAGATCCCAGCCCTAAACCGCAAGACATGGTTCCTTCAAGAGCTGTTGATCCATCCCAAACCTTCACGGAACCCTCACAGAAACCTTCCAGATCCTTATAGGATTCCTGATTGACCCTATAACGGAACAAGTCACAAGTCTGCCTTAACGGGCTAAAGCTGCTAGAGTCCTGAGAAACCCTTTTCAATACCTAATACGGGTTTTTTTCCCTAGGGTTTAGGGCTAAACTTCCAACCCACATAAATATAAGGCATTTTTGCCCAGGCCCCAAGCCCAGGCTCGAGGAACCCCTAAAAACTCAAAAACAAAACCAGGGGCCCGGCCTGCAATGGCTCAAGATCGCCATCGCCGTGCGACAGCCAAGCGCCAGCAGAAAACGGCTCTTCGCTGTGCTCCTGTCTCGTTCTACGGCCGAGAAAAGAATTTTTAAGACAAACCTATAAGCTTAGGGCTTTTAGGGTTTCGGGTTTAAGGTTTAGGGAGGGCTTGCAAATCCCACAATCTCCTTTGTAAGTCAGCCAGTGAGCTAAGTAGAGATATCCTATGCCAAAGTTGATGCTGAGGTGCTTTTTGGCTCCTAACGATTCGTGCCCTCGGATCATTTGGTTCAAACATAATGAACGCTAAACCCTAAACCCTAAACCCCCTGAACCTCCCTCGGATCATTTGGTTCCCTAAACCCTAAACCCTAAACCCCTACAGACCCTGAACCTCGAAAACCTCAGCCTTACAACCTACACCCAGGAGTCGCAGGGGCTCCCTTTGTTCGACTCAGGGGCTGGGGGCTACGTAGTTTTTCCCCACAAAGAGCCAGAACTTCGAACCGGCAGCGTCTAGGGCTTCGTGGAAGGTAGGGTTTCGGGTTTTCGGGGTTTAGGTGTTTAGGGTGCAGGGTTTAGGTAGACGAGGTTCGGGTCTAGGGTCTTTAAGGGTTCCAGTCAGGGTTTAGGGTTTAGAGCTCGGGGGAATGTAGGAGTCTTAGAATACTTAGAATAAGGTTTTGAGGTGTAGTCTGCTAGAATTATGAAGCGGCTACAATTGCTGCTATTACTGATTCTTCCTGCTTCCATAGTCGTTCGCTGGTTTTGGGGCTCAAGGTGTGCGGGTTGTGGGATAACGGACTGTAGAGCTGTGCCTTAGTATCCTTCTCGATGTCGGCGTGTCATCTTTGCGCAGGCACAATGCTAGTCTTCTCCGCGTCCTAAAACCCTAAACCCTAATGCCCTCAAAGTATACCACCTCGGAGCTTCGAAAGAGGCTTCTGCATCCGGCAGACTATGTAATCTACTTTCTGGCCAGGTTTCTATGAGCAGCATAACATCTACAAGCAGGGCAGGTTGTGGCAGCTTACAAATTTGAGGTAGACCCCAAACTCACTCCTGCTGGACCTGCCAATATTTTCGGAGCATCTGTGGGCCCTTCCTCAGCGCAAGGCAACCACAGTTTGGGGTTTACGTTTCTGGGCTTTTAAAACTTTAAAGAAGGGCTTATAGGGCTCAAGAGCGCAGTGCCTTGAGCTCCTGCTACACTCCCGACGGGCGTTTGGGCTCCAATGTCTTTAGCTGCAACTGCCTCAAGGTTCACAAGAAGTCGTCAGGAAAGGCCTGGGCATTTAGGGCCTGTCGAGCCTCGAAATGAGTTGCTGTCGGTGTAGGGTTTCGACCCTCACACTCCCACTAGGCCGGCAAGGCTCCGCATAGGTTTGGGGATAGGGTTTAGGACATGACAACCGCACAAGCTTCGTATGTCAAAACCTCTCCTACCAACTTGAAGTGGCAGCCGAACAGTCGGAACATGGGAGTGGGCTGGTTCCAGTTTGGCTTCTCCCTTTTAGATGAACGGTTTAGGGGCTTCAGTGGTTAGGGTTTAGGGTTGATTGGGGCAGAATGCTCCAACTTCCCTGCTGCTAGTTGAGACCCTCAAAACCACTTTTCGATGGATCCCCAGCACCCAACGTCGGATCCTTGCAAGAACTACCCCTATATGCTTGGGGCCGAGGCCAACATCCGAATCTGCAGGTCCCGCAGAGTCGAAATCACCAAAAAAGCCTGTGCTCCCGTCGGAACAAGCATCCCAAAACCACAACTCTCCACGAAGCCACACTTTAGATGTAAAAGCACAGTTTAGGTGAGGGCATAAGGCTTGGACCCCCCCCCCATCCCTTGCCTAAACCCAAAGTCAGAAGAGCAGGATGCTGGAGCATCTCGTCTGGCACGATCTTGCTGCCCAAGTTGTTGAGGCGAGCGAGCAAGCCTGGACATGCGAATGGGCCAAATCTTCAGCCCAATGTCCAAACTCCTCTGCAGCCTCATCCCTGCTGTGGTTTAGGGTGTAGGGGATAGGGTTTAGTAGTGAGGATGGTGAGGATGTTGGTGAGGGTGCTGGTGCCATTGGTCATAACAATAACACATTGTTGATGGTGATGAACATGATGACAACGAAGTTTGAAGTTGAGAGCACTGCATAACCTGCTTCCTGTTCACAGAAACCTGAAACCATGTGTCCATTCACAGTTCCAGCGATCGTTGACACGATGGTGACACAGAGCTCCAGGCAAGCTTGGGAAGTCGATACGCAGAGCTCAGTAAGGGCTCTGGTGCACTCCGTGCAGTACGTCTGTCTGGAGGCTTTGAAGAAGGGATTATCAAGACAAACACTGAATTGTCGGAGCCTCATTATAAGAAACTCTAGCAAGGCAGCCCGAAATCAAGAAACGCCTTGCCACCCCCTTTGAAAGCTTTCACCCCTTTTGTAGACCCTTCCTGGAAAATCTGCCTTCCGGCATCCACGCTTCTAGTACGTCGCGGGGTACCAAGCCGCAAAGCCCTACACCTCCCACCCTAAACCCGTAAATGTTTCAACCCCAAACCCCTCGAAGTAACCCTAAACCCTCAAACCCTTCGACCCCCTTTTTGAATTACCCCTTAAAAACCTCAAAGGAACCCCCAACTGGAACCTATATAGTAAGCCTCACAGCCCGCTTTCTTTCGCCCGAGAGGCCAGTGGAGACTAGGGCCTTCTGAGCCAAGCGCATACCTGGACGCTTCAGGGTTTAGGGTTTTAGGGTTTAGGGATTTTAGGGTTTAGGGTTTAGGGTTTTAGGGTTTTGGGGTTTATAGGGTTTAGGGTTTAGGGTTTCAGCACTCACTTGGTACACTGCTCGATTTGTGCGTGACATCCTTGCGCAGGGGCCATGCTAATCTTCTCTGTATCGTTCCAATTTTATCGGATGATCCCAGGGTTTAGGGCTTAGGATGGGGCAAGCCCGGCGAGGTTACTGCTACGACGGTTCACGGCCTAAGGTGTAGGGTTTGCGATGGTGCGGTTTCGGCTTAGGGCTCAGGGCTTCATGCCACCAATTTAAGATTCTACTGCCTGAACTGAAAGGTATGATATGGATTAGTACAAAAAGTGTACACAATACTTAATGTATGTACACGACCGCATGTAGCTATGTATCTATGCATGTAGGTATGCACATGCCTACACGATCACACATGCACATGAGGTCCTGACCTAAAGGTTGAGGGTTTCGCGCGGGCAATTAAAACCCGACGTATATATTTATTCGGGTTTAGGGTTTAGGGTTTAGGGACACGGGGACGTGTCCTAGACATATGTCATCGCATGTTGCATTTTTCGGCCTGTGCCTCTACCTAGGTTCAAGCGCTGTGGTTGCAGGTTCGTCTGCGTCTCTGTCCACCCGTCTTTCGAATTCCTACGAAAGCGCACCATGAGATTCTGCGTGGAACAAAGCGGTGATCTATGCACATTGGGATTGCAGCCAGCACAGTTGCCAGCAGCCATTGCAATTTTCATCGCTGTTGCAGTCTGCGCGATGCGAGGAATCGCGGTTACTCGCACAAGCCTTCACTAAGCAAGTCCAGCGGCCAAAGTCAGTTGTTCTAAGGTTCAGGGTTCAGGGTTCATCGCGCTTATGGGGCTTATCGGGTTCAGGGTTACACCTAAAGTCATCGGAGGCGCATTCTTCGTCGGACCCTTGCCACGCAGCATCGCAGTGCATGAACAAATTGCAGCCAGCGGCAACCCCGCCTGCCGAAGGCAGGCTGTGGAGTTAAATGCAATGGTATGTATATATATATATATATGTTTATTTATTTGTTTGTGTGTTTTTATATTGTTTTTCTATATAAACATATTCATAAGATATGTGTATATATATATATTTATTTATTTATTTATTTATGTATTTGGTTACTTGTTTTTATTACTGCATCTTGAGGTTCAACTGAAGCGTCAGGGGTTTGAGCTTTAGGGTGCGTCGGGCGGGACTTCAAGTACGAGCTGAAGCTGCTGACACTACTCATACACCTTGTTGATGTTCTCTCTGTCTTTCTGAAGGGGTTGGTACTACAGCGACGAGGCCGAGACGGGGCCGAGCGCTTCTTGTCGTTTGTGAGGTTGTGGTTGTCCACATCGTGCGGATTACTTCTCGCTGCAAGCGTGGATCGCAAAACCCAGCACTTTAAACCCCGTACCTGCTGATGCAGAAGAAAAGAAAAGGGAGTTCACAGCCAACTTTGCGCCGACAGTGCCTCAAGGAATGAAAGGTGCGCCCTGAAGGCCAAAACCAAATGCTGTCATGAAGTGTAGCATCACTAAGTGTCGAATCTTTCTCGCTTCGCTGACGAACCATCCGCCTGGGCCACAGTGCTCGAAGTAGGCCTGTCTGGCAGTCAGGTACATGCAGGAGTATGAAAACGCAGGCTTTCGGCATCATGCATGTCAGGATTGATTCTGGGAGAAACTAGTTCTGTCATTTTACGACAACAGCCAGGAAAACCGGTTGCACGATAAATGCAACATGGGGTGCTGTCTGGCCATGGAAAACCCAGAGTGTGGCTTGCGCGGCATCAGCATTTTCTTTCTGCATATGCGGGTGTGATGGAGCCTGCAACTTTTATATGTCCCAGCCGCTCGATATCATACTTTCAACGGGCACAGTAGGCAGATTCTTAGCAGAGCTATGCGTAGTACCCCCAACTAGTACTTGTAACTCTCTACTTACAGCGCACTTACTAAGTGCCTTGATCGTCTGGGTTGACCCGGATTCCCTGAAGCAACACTACTTATAAACTCTCAAACCCTGCAGCCGTAAAACCCCAAACCTTAAACCGTAAACCTCCGAAGCCTAGGGAAAAAAGCAAACCCTACCCGAACGCTATAAAATCAGACCTACCATGTCAGGGTTTCCTTAATAGATCTCCTTATGCAAGTCCTTAAGACGGTACACTAAACACCCCAAACCCTATAAATCCTAAACCCTAAATCCTAAACCCTGTAGACCCTAAACCCTAAATCCTTAACCCGAAAACCCTGAACCCTATAGACCCCAAACCCTAGACCCCCGGCCTGGGAATTGCCGAAGGCGAGCACTTGTGGAGCTGGCTCATCCCAGAGGTCAGCGACGGCGGCCTACGTAGGGGCCGTAATAATTAGAAGGGTTTTGGGGTACTTTATACCATAATTATAATAAGGAACCCCCCAAAAGAATATTGGTAATTGTTTGGGCCCGTATATTAGGGCTTCGGGGTTTAGGGTCTAAGGTTTGGGGTTCTTTGAGGTTTAGGGATTAGGGTTTCTTTGGGGTCTACGGTTATACGCATTAACTTTTAGTTGTTTAAAGTTGTGTTGGCATTCCCGCTTTGGTCTGCCACGTGCAGTCGGCTCACAACCAGTTGCAAAGAATGCAGTCGACCCAGACACAACTCAAAAGCTAGCCCCCCAGGAGCACATTTCAGACGTCCCCTACGACTTCCTTAGGGTTTAAAGGCTTAGTGTTTCGAGGTTGGGCTCTTGGGTATAGGGTCAAGGTTTAGGATTTACGCTTCAAGGCTTAGGGCATGGGGCTTCGGCTTAGGGGTTGGGTAGGGGCCTCTTTACCTTAAGGGCTTTGAGGTATAGTAAAGTATGATTATAACAAGGATTAGTAAGGAACCCAATAACGTCTTAGAGGCTTTCCAATTTATTCGGGTTTAGGGTCTAGGTTAATTATATTTAATTATTTGGTGATTTCTCCATACCTTGGTGAGGGCTCAGGTTCCGTAGGGATCTTCAGAATGACGATCTTGTTTCACGGTTTAGATGGGATTAGTATTGTTAGTGTCCCTTCTTGTAGATGACTCCCTCCATTCCCTCTGTCTTGGAGATCCCTAAAAAAGAAACCAAGGAACAAACTAACAGTGACTCACAGCGCCGCACACCTCCTGCGAGCCCAAAACTCTAGAACATGTGACCCTCTCAGCCTTAAACGTCGGCCAGGAGCATCTGAAACATGTTCGAAGTAAGATCCTGTTACCCCCGACAAAGGAATCGGAAAATGTCCCCACGGCCTACCCAGTGTTTGCACTGCGGCTTGGGGCATAACTTGCTTTCCTCCGAAATTGTCTTCTTGGCCAGTAGAGCATCGCAGCAAAAAACGCCTGCCAGTCGGCGAAAGTTTGCAGCACCAGTAGGGTGATGTCGTCCGGCTTGGCATAGGCCATGTCAATCAGGCAGATTTGCCGGATCTCCTGGGCCAGCCCCGATAAGGGTTTAGGGTTTAGGGTTTGTCCAGGGTCCCTAGCCATTATAAATGACGTCGGAAATTTTTGCTCTTTTGTTCATTACCCATGGGGGAACTGAAGCTTAACCTTTGGGAAGACGCCGGCTACTATGTTGGGATTATGGTACACCAATAAAGTTAAAGGCTACCTACTCTACTAGTAATTTGGCAGGTGCTGCGATGCAGCCAGCGAGTCTCGACACATTGATGGCGGGATAGCACTGCATGTGACGCTCTGCGCGGCTGTATGCGGTCGAACGGGCCGCACGTACACCGACAGCCCAAACACTTTAATTTAATTTGTGACCCAAAGATGCCATGTGGAAAGCCGTTTCTAACCTGAGCCAAGCGGCGAGACCTTCAGCACGCATGCGATCCAATATCTCGCCTCGAGGTGAGCTCGTGAAGGTCAGCTTTAGAAGGAGATGCTGTGGGTGCATTCGCAGGGACGCTGATGCCAGAACCGGCACGGTTTGCTAAATGGAGATCTGACTGCATGGCTGTGACTCTGTGACCATGGTAAATTAATTGATGACCAGCTCTCTAAACCCTAAACTTTGCCCTAAACCTAAACCCTATACCCTAAGCCCTGCGAGCCTCGGCCTGTTCTTTTTTCAGAGAAAGCCAGTAGATTCGGTGCAAGACATTGCGATGCCTGGATTACTTCCACCTCTAGGGATATAGGCACTAGGGTTTAGGATCTAAGATGTGCTATGGCCATGGCTGCATGAAGAAAAGTATTGTACCCACTTCTTGAACCTTGGCCTACGGAGGCTCCAGTGCGATACATTGTTGAGCAGGGTCGCAGTCCCAAAGCAAATGGCCGCTTCCGAGCGAAGCATACCTCAAGATCAAGTAAATGCAAGCTTGCAAGCTTGCGTTCTGGTTTGTGTGCTTGTGAAATTACGCAAGAGGGCCTGGGGACAACACCGGGGCCGAAAGGGGTAGCAGAGATGTCTGGTAAAGGGAACCCTTAGCCTAGACCCCAAGAGAGGGACCAATCTCGTTGCATCTCTCCTTGTAGGAGTTGTGCTCACGGCTTTGTAAGGGCTTCCTTTGTGCTCTCTTCCCCCGCGAAAGCAAATGCATGCAATAAATGGCTCGAGGCTTGGGGCCTTGCGTTTCGAAGGCGCGCTAAGTCTCATCAAGGGATGAAGGGCTCAGGATTTCGAGTCGCGTGTTCAGGGCATCGATTACACGAGCACCAATCAAGACTTGCTGTGGCAAAGGAATTGAGGAATAGATAGGCTTGCAGCACTGTATAGTTGTTAAGTATGCTGAATTATCATACAATATACTACAATACCCTTGACCCGAAAAAAAAACACGAGACCGGGGTTCGAGGAGAAAGAAGGGCCGATATTCACCGCTCGGAACGTCAGAACTGTTCTGGGCCCTTCCGGCAAGTCTCGGGAAGCTTCCGGAAGCCTCTACACCCTCATCACCCCCATTGCTTAAACCCTATAAGCCTACAAACCTAATTTTCGACCCTATAAATAGTTGACCCTTAAGCTGAACCCAACACGCCAAAATCTGGGCCGAAAGCCCGAAACAACACCCAGAAACCACGATCTGCCGAGGAAGCGCAGCAGGCCATCTCGCCACCACGCCGAAGAGTCCTCACGAGGCTCAAGCTTCGGAAGCGTTTTACTGGGCTCTTGCTAAGGAACTTAAATTTAAGATACCAGAATCAGGGTTCCTTTGAGGATCCTAAAAGGGCTCCTGCTGAGTAACTTAATTTAAGTAACTGAGGGTTCCTTTATTTGGGGTTCTACACGGGTTCAGAGTTGTGAATCCTGCCAGGATCGTCATGTGGACATTTACATCTCGACTGGTGTCTCTGGGCTCAGGACCAGAGGTGGGAGGGCCGAGGGCGTTAGGACACGCATGGTCTCTTGAGTGCTGCCTGGAAAAGAGCAGGGCGCTCTTAACATTCGGCACGAGGACGTGCCTCATACTTGTCTTCAGGCCGGGTCTGTTCTCATCACATCTTTCCTCTTCAGCATTGCGATTGGGATATCTTGTTGCTGCAGAGGTTTCGTCTACCAGTAGGGCCCCGAGGGAATTCGCAAGAGTTATAGGAACTTAATTGAGTTTACCATCATACGGAAACCATACTATGCACTGTACATGTAAACCCCTGTGAAGCTTCTATTCAACTCGCTAAAACCGTTTGCTGAGAGGGGCTTAGGGTTTAGGATCCAAGGCTTGGGATTTAAGGGCTGGGGGTTTAGGATTATTCGGTTTGGGGTTTACGGCTCATGGCCCACGGCTATGACCGCAAAGCCTTAGGGTACCACCACCCCGACATCACTACTCGGGAATTGGAGCGACAGGTAGGAATTGCAAAGCCCAAGTCCTTGCTCGACTTGCGAACCGTCTTTGTGAGGAAAGTCCGGAAGCGGGAGCGAACTTCTGGGTGGTGAAGACGGTGTGCACCACAGCGACTGTCACCACACTCGCTCCTTATTGTTTGGCTGCTCTGCTGCAGTGGACAGCATCAACCCTAAACCTAATTAAATCCAAATCGTTTTTCCACCTGCACTTGTTGAGTGCGCGCTAAACCTGAACCCTAAAACCTGAAGTAGTGCAGCGCTCCGAGCTTTTTCTGTGTCCTGAAACGCCTAACACTTGACCACCGGAAGCATCATCTCCGCTGAAGCCACCTTGACTCTGAACCCCGAGCCCTACTTCTCCAAGCCCTCAACATCTCTAAACCCTCAGGGTGCCCCAACCTCAACCCCTAAACTCCCAAAGCCCTAACCTCAAACCGTACACCTATTGGACTGCTATATACTCCTCAAAAGCCCGATAAGCCTTAAACCGGCAGTCTACAACAGCCGCCGAGGAGCAACACATGGAGAGGAGACTGGGGATCCGAATGCCGCACGCGGCTGTACGCATCTGTCATAAATTTCCTGGGTTTCTAACCAGGACCCTCCTTAATGTAGGGGCCTTCATAATTTGGGGGTTCCGTATTATATTCACAGTACAATATTCCCCAAACCCTATTCTAATTATTAAGGTCCCTCCTTCTTTTACCCTCAAATAGGGGGTATAGCATCCTAAATAGTCGCTATTTACGGTCAAAAGAGGGTAGATCCATGGTTCACAACCAAACAAGGATACGGTTTGTATATCTGAGCCAACACGATAGATCGACTGCGACTCATGAAATGGAGTGATCCTCGTGTCAGCTTGGGAGACGGAGGGTCTCGGATTAGTTGAGTTTTGGGGGGTCGATCATGTCAGGCTCTCAAGATTTCACCGTTGAGAGGGTTGAAGTCGGTTTAAGGACACCTTATACACAATGAAAGCCCTAAGCCCTAAAACCTTAAACCCTGAACCCAAAACCCCTAAACTCTAAACCCTGAACCCCAAAACCCCTAAACCCTGAACCGTTTCACGGCTTAGGGGTTTGGGGCTTCAAGGTCTTGGGTTTCTGGCTTTTTTATAATTTCGTCTCTGGCGCTCCAGTAGGGGTTTAGTTCAGAGATTCAGGTGGTGAGGTCTCGGGGCCTAGGATAAGGGTATAGGGTCTAATTAACTCGGGTTTTTGGTTTTAGGCTTCGGGTTTAGGGGTTAGGTTTAACGGTTGAAGGTTACCTCGTTCCTGTGCACTTCTGCAAGACGCGCAAAATTGGCGGCACCACAGTTGCCACACACCTTTCAGACCCCACGTGCAGGGCAGACACCTCTACCGAACCTGCTTCGTCTCTCTGTTGGCCCAGAGCCCGGCAGATCAGAATAGACGAATACCAGTGACCAAAACAACTTTGCAGGCAATTCCTCGTGATTCCAAACTTGCCATGCCAACACCTCACACACAAGCTCAAAAGCCAAAGGGTCGTATGTTAGGGGGGACAATTCCCTAAATACTGACAGTAATTGCTAATAAGCTCACATAAAATCCCGACTATATAGATACATACGACCCTGTGGGAAAGCAAGCTCTAAGGCACTCCAGCCCCAAACCTTGTGAAGCACTCGGAACTCGGAAGTACTTGCGGCCCGGCTTCATGGGCGCCTTGCCGCGGAGTGCTCTGGAAAGCGCCCGGACTTGTCTTGAGTCCATGGCCAAAGGATTTCCTGAAAGCATACCGGCTTCATCTAAGTTTTGAGGCTTTAGGATGTTGAATTGTTTAAGTTCCAGGTTTTTGGGGTAGGCTCAGTGTGTTAAGGGGTTTAGGGGCTGCATGGTTTACAACTTAGGAGAGAAGGGCTTTAGCAGGTTTTGAAGGCTCAGGGCTTTTAGGGCTGTAAGTTTCGTAATCGATTGTGGCTTATCGGGAGGGGGAGTTCGCAAGCCCAGATACCTAAAACCCTAAAACCCGGAACCCTAAACCCCTAAACCCTAAACCCTGAACCCTAATTAAATCCGACACCCTAAACGGCATACCCTGCACCCAGGCTCGGGGTTGAGTCGGGCTGATTCGTGGTGTTGGGTAGAGTCTTGCGGACCCTTAGGGGGGGTGTGAGGGAGAGAGGGGTAGGGGACTATACTTGCGGGTATTGAGGCCCCTACCCCCTTCCCTAAGGGTCCTTATGATAGAGTCTGATAGAGATTAAGATAGTGGCCGGATTCGTGGGAAAATAAAGGCTTCTGGTGCACACTGCTACTAAACAGCACAAGTACAGGTAAGAAGGAACCTTAAGGACTTGCAATACTAATCTCCACGGCTTCTATATTCAGGTGTAAATAGTCCGAAGGAAGCTGCAAACAGAAGTCGGGAGTTTTTTTTTGTGTGCCGTTCTTCGATAATCGGGACCTCAAAAACTAGTTGGATTTTGGTAAGCAAGTGATTCAAGAAGCTGCAGCTTTCCTGCAGCACCACCACCGAAGGCTACAAGCCTATGCACCTCCACATGGGCTCCTTGGTATCTTGACCTTGACAACTACCTTCACTTTGAACACTTAGTGTGAAAATCTCAGAATCCCTACTATAAGCCCTCACACTCCGATATTCCAACCGTGAAAGTCCCCTAGAACAGGTGCCCCCAGACTCGGAACTTCCCGGACTCCAAGGGAGGGATCCAGTCTGGACCCGGCCCCACTACTTGTGCCCTGTTCGAGATTTTGGGGGCTTAGGACTTGGAAAACCCTGGGCTTCGTCTTTCCGCTGGGCTTTCAGCCCAGTCCGAAGGCAGAGTATGGTGGTGTAACATGAGTCAAGCACGGGCTAGCGTGCTCAGTTCTCTGACTTCTGTTATGATATGATGCCCAGAGCGGGCCCAGTTGGACTGCATGCCTCAGACGGCACAGTGGTGTCATGACTAGCACTGTGCAGCAGAGACTCCGGTAAACTCCACATACCTGCCAGAGTACAGGCTGCATTCAAGTCGCTTCGTAGAAGGCTCAAGATTCCCTTGCTTCGGCCCTGAACCCTAAAGCCTAAAATGGGTAGCCGCACAGAATATTTAGCGCCTGTTTTCCGAAATCTGCACATCGGACCAACTTTTTGCTAGAGGCTAGGGTTGAGGGATCGTGCCAGGGTTTAGATTTTTGGGATAGACTTAGTGTTTAGAGTATGCGCAAAGAATTGTATACTGTGTACATACTCATGGGTTGACATAAACGTTGACAAGCACATAGACATGCACAAACACCTAATAATGCGTACGTTGAGCCTACACCGACGCCACTACCTACCATGCCTGCCTGCATGAATACCTACAAGGGGTACCCTTGCAGGGTGTGTGTTGCCAAACTCGTGTACTTTTGTGAATCCGAAACATGGACCGCGAGGATAATGTGGAGAACTTTCCATATCATGACAGCACTGCTTTTGGAGTTTGAATATTCAATGTTTCTGCCAATCGGCACTCGCAACCGATAGTTCATTCAAGCAATCGTGACCGTTTCGGCGTGATGGGCGGACTGTTTTAGGTACTTGCTTTGAGGAAGCACATTACAACTCGGCCTATTTATCATCGGGACCCTGATGTACAACACAGACACCCTACGGCCCTGCGTGCTGGAGCGACCAACCCTCAAACCCCAGGGTCAGCCTCAAGCGGCACTCCTCCAAATCCAATCCAGGCCCTAAACCCCAAACCCTAAACTCTAAACCCCCGAGGCTCAAGGCATCGATCCGCAAAAACACATCTCAATAAGCCTCTACCTAAACCCACAACTACTACATCCAAGGCACAACCTCTACACCGTCCTACCGAACCCTAAAACCTAAACCCTAAAAGAACCTGATCTAAAGACGGCAAGTGAAGGCAAGCGTCGCAGGGCCCTTCTCCAGATCCTTAGGTTGCTGACTTCGCAAGCCAGAGATATGGCTTCCTCATTATGATGATTATTGTTATCACTATGATTATGATTATGGTAGTTTAAATGGAAGTAAAGATTGAAGGGGTGTCCTACGCTTCGAAAGAGTCGAACAACATATTCTGGCTCGGCTTCTAAGATTTCGAAGAAAAAGCTTTATGATTCGGCTACTCCGACTTTTAAACAACAAACCCTAAACTACCTATTCAACTACTAAGACCCTAAACCCCAAGGGCCTGATTCTGCTGCTTGGCAAGAGACCCTACAAACCCTAAACTGGGTTCTTGTCAAGGGATTGAATTTAAGTTACCATAACAATAATAATAATAAAAATAATAGTGATAAGGAAACCATATTATTTTCCATAGATCCCTATTATGGCAACTTAAACTAAATCCTTTGGCAAGAGCCCAGTAAACCCAGGACCGAGGATCCGCGTCGAGGGATGTGGCTTCGAAGCAGCCCCGAGGGTCGAGACCTTGTGCAGCCAGCTGCTCCTGCGAAGGCAGAAGCCTGAACAGTTGGTAGAGGTTTTCTTAGGAGATATGCATAAGAGTGATACTATGCACAAAAAAGGAACGAACAGCTAGAAGAGGTTTTCTTGAGAGATCTGCATAGTATTATATGTGTATAATGGGACAGTATTGCCGAACCGAAACCTAAGCCCTAAACCCTCAACTCTAATCCTGGCTCCCTGACCATGGGTTCAGTTCAGAAGGTTATGCAGTGGTCCTCGGGTTGTGTTTGGGCTTCTGGCTGCTTTTTCTTCGGGCCTGAGTTTGCATCCTCTGATCTTGGACCGGATCTGGCTTCAATCCGGGTGGTAAATGAATCAAACTCGTGGGAGAGTCCGGGAAGGTTGAGCGAAAGCCCCTAAATCCTAAACCCTAAACTTCCTAGACCCTAAACTTCGCAAACTCCAAGAGTTCCAGGTTTCAGGGTTAGGCTTCAAGGCTTATGTAGGCCCTTTCAAACCACCCTGCCTGAGCCTAAAACCCACTCTGAGGCTCGGAGCTTGTGCATAAAGTTTCGTGCGGCGGGTCGAACACGTGGAAACTATCGTGCCTAGCGCTTGAATCGAGAACCATGGAAAGCTCACTCTGCCGATGCCTGAAGCCAGACCACAGCTGAGGTAAGACCACCTAGGTGTAGAGCGAGATGGCTCCAACTCTAGATCTCTATGATACGTATGTCTGCATGTATGCATTCATACATGCATGCGTGGATTCACACGCTGCGCCGGATATGTTCATACTCAAGCCTACCTTGCCTGGGATGAACGGGCACTGGCTGTGCCGATAGACGGAAGAAAACAAACCTCGGACCTACTGACGGCCGCAGCGGCCTAGTCTGAAATCCTACACCCTGACAACATCCACTGGCCCGGCTCCTTCTGGTCTTCCGTCAAGCTGTTGTAGAGCTGTTGGGCCTGTCGGGGATTCCAGGCTTCAGAAGCTAGTTTAGGGTTTAGGGCTCTGCACCTAGGCACTGGGATTAAAAGGTCTGAACGCTTTTTGCATCTGGTTTGCAGCGACTCAACCAGGACAGAAACAAGAGGAAACCCTAAACCCTGTGGGCTTTATCCAGACTATAGAAATTAAAGCGCCGGTCCGACTCGCACACTTCGCACTCCCGTCTGGTTTAGGGTTCAGGGTACTTGGTCAGCTCGACATGGGTTCATAAGACTCTCCACGACTACATGCCGGCTATCAGCGTCAGAAATGCTTGGCTGTCAGGTCTTTGGGCTTACAACAAGTGAGCGCCCTACAAGTCTGTTATCTTTGATGCGCAGTTTCCATCCACACATGTGTAGACATAGGTAGACACAAAGAGGCTGGAGTCACAAGCCGCTTGAGTTCAGTGTCTAGGCTTCAGGTTTGCCTACTTTCTGCGGCTTCGAAGAGCCGGAAAGCAGCGAACAGATCCTCAAACTAATGTAGGGGCCGTAATAATTGGAATAGGGTTGTGGGGGCCCATGATACTATAATCATAGTAGGGAACCCCCCAAAACCTTAATTCTAGTTATTGAAGGCCCTCATATTAAGCTGTTCGCAAGCAAAAGCTTCTCGTCACATCTTTTTCAGCAGGGGAGCCTCGTGGTGTGCCGCGGCCTAGGCAGCCCAAATCACTTCTGAATCTAAATGGCCAAATCATACATCAGCCCGAGTAATTACCCTCCAATTTCGAACCGTGAACTCCTCAATGCTTAAACCCTTCTAGGTTTTCCTCCTTAAATGCCTCTGAATTCTAGTCGTACCTAAGATCCTCTTAATAACTTAAGCCCAAGTAGGAACCATACAAAATATCCCGAAGGCCCACCTAGCTAGCAGCCCCAAAGCCCATCCGGGACCCAACACCTAAAACCTAAACCCCCAAACCCCCTAAACCCTAGCCCTTAAACCCCCCTAAACCCCTAACCCTAACCCCTAAACCCCCCTACACCCCTTACCCTAACCCCTAAACCCCCCTAAAACCCCTAAACCCCTAAAAACCCTAAACCCCTTAAAACATCCCATTTGAGAGCCTGGACCAGGTCAATTCCTTCCAGGAGCTCTTGGCAGGGGACCTGCCGAGAAGGCCGGGAAAAATGGGGGAAGTCCGCTCTGAGGTCCTTCTTAGGGGGTTGCCTGTAACCGAAAAGACCTACCTTTTTTTAAGGAACTACATATATGTATATATATATAGATAGAAACCATAATAAGGAACCCTAAGAAGGTAGGTCTAGGGGGTTGGCCTTCTTAGGGGGTTGCCTTCTGAATTAGGGGGGTTGGCTTATTGGGTTTTAGGGTTTCGACTCTCACGCTCGCACGCAGCCGGCAAGGCGCCTCACAGTTTTACTGTTTAGGGCTTAGGGGCGGGTTTAGGATTTATGGTAGACTGTAAAGTAGCCTCTAAACCGGAAGCCTTGAACCCCCGAATGGTGCCCCTAAGCCCGACGATGCCGTGAAGGGAAAGCTGAGGCGGCTGATGCATGGTCGGGAAGGGTGTGGGTATCATACCCTAAACCCTAAACCCAAATCCTAAATACTAAAGGCTTTGCGCCTTAAACCCTGAACCTGAGGTCCTAAACCCTAAACCCCAAATCCTACACCTGAACACCGCGCTTTTTTGAATCTTAGGCTTTCAAGTTGCGGTCAGACTTATGGGTGTCTCGTGGCGGTGAGGTGTCTAAGGTCGGAGACCGATGCTATGGGACTCTTCCGTCGGGCTTTGGGTTTTGATTTTGGGGCCCGAAACTGCTAAACCGAAAGCCCTAAAAAAAGCTAGGGTTTAGGGTTTAGGGTTTAGGGCCTCGGGTTTTGGGTTTAGGGCCTAGGGTTTAGAGTTTAGGGCCTAGGGTTGAGGGTTAGAGCCTTGACTCCTTTGTGCAGAGATCACTGCGTTGGTTCATCATTGTGGGCGGTTCGAGTGCTGCGAGGTGTTGAGATGCGCCGCATTGTCGCAAAGAGTTCTGCGTCTGCTGCAAACCACACTGCTTGTTTTAATTACTATAGGAGGGACCTTGATAATTCGAATGGGGCATTGCAGTCATTCTAGTAAAGGTATATGGACTATGATGGTAATGCTCTTGTTGCTTATTCTCTTGGCCTCTGCATGAAATTTGCTACGGTCCAAACTCCAGACCCGAGCTTTCAGCTACAGTCGAAGTACTAAACTCAAACGAAGTTCTCACTTGACGGGGGGAGCGAGGAGGGGGCGGGGGAGTCATTCATTTTAGTCCCTTCGCAATTATGCAAATCAGTGTACGATTATGTAGGGTCATGTCGGGTCTATATTCCTGTCTGAGTCTAGGCTGCAGCTCTACCTGTCAAAACCGAAAAATGCAACGGCAAAGGCGGAAACCCACATGTGATCTTTAACGGAAAAGCCCGGAACCTGAAATCCGTACCTCTCAACAATATCCCCAAGCACAGCCCTCAACCCCTAAAGCACAAGTCAAAGTGACTCCTGAACTCTTGAAGGCCAATGTACAGCCGAAGTAGATAATGCATACATATAGGAGCCTTGAATGGTAGGAGTAAGGCTCCTTAACATAGTGTACTAAAAATATACCCGCCAAAATCCTATTCGAATCATTCAGGCCCATATGTTACGTGTTACGTTACATGAGCATTCAGGGATTAAAGCTTAAAGCCCGCAAAACCTGAACAATCTTAAACCCTCACATCTACAAGTAGAACCAAACCAAAACCAAGACCCTAAAACTCAGCACAACAACGCCAGCTACGCCTTCGACAACCCTGAACCCTAACCACCCTGAGGCTCCAGCCAAGCCCTAAACCCTCCTAAACCGCCAAAATTCCTGATCGGGGCTTTAAGAATTGGAATCGGGGTTTGGGGTATATGATCGATCACTTGCAAAATGGGACCCCTAACAGACAGTACGAGCATGAATACACCGACAGTCTCCATTGTAGTTCCTTTTTTTGGTTTAACCAATCCTAAAAGGTAACCCCAAAAAGGAACTACAATGGAGACTATAGGTATATTTAGGTTTCTATGCTGAACAGAAGGGGCTGATCACAAAAGCGGCCTCGTCTAGGAAGGGAGCTGAGTCTGTCAAGTCTCCGAGGTCAGGAACGGAGGGAGGTGGGCTCGGTGGATCCACCTTTTGAGTTTAGGGCTTCTGGTTTCGGTTTTGGGGTTTAGGGTTTTTGGGTTTAGGGTGTCTGGTTTAGGTTTTGGGGTTTAGGGTTTAGGGATGAACATTGGGACTTCGGGGATAATGTGATAAGAAGAGTGTTGTGGAATGTCGGTGTGGCATGCATTGTAGATAGACTAAGACCATTTTGGGTGCCTCAAGTTATTCACACGAACTGATTAGGACTTTCGCGGGATATCTTGAACTAGCCCTTGCGGGATTACCATGAAACCTTTGTGGGGGCCTTCATAATTACAACAGGGTTTTGGGGCAGCTTGTTGCTATGATGATACAGGGACTAGAACGAGATAGCACCAATACAATCAACTATAGGGGTTTAGGGTTTAGGGAGTTTAGGGTTTAGGGTTTAGGGGAACCTGTGGTAGCACTGGAGGTTTCCCAGAGGCTCTAAGCTTGGCCCCTGAGCTTCGCCGACTCTTGAAAGAATCTCCGACCCGATGCGCCTTCAAAACATTGCGGAACCCTGGCTTTAGGGTTTAGGGTTTAGGGCTAGGGTTTGGGGTTTAGGGTTTAGTTAGGGTTTAGGGTATAGGGTTTAGGGAGCCCTGGCTGCATACCATAGCACAACCTAAAATTCGACTAGGTCACAAACTGAATCACGCCCTCCTCACACTTCCAGCTGATACCTGAAGCCCTAAACCCTAAACCGCAACATCCCCTGAAAGCAATGACCGTGAGATTTCATGCAAGCGTACGGCTCGGTAAGCGTCAAAGCGAGGCCTCGGCATCCTAGGTCGTGAGCCCCCTTTAGGGTTTAGGGGTTAGTTTAGGGGGTTTAGGGTTTAGGGTGTAATTAGGGTTTAGGGTTTAGGGTTCGGGTTTCGACTCACACACTCACACAAAGCTGGCATGGCGGGCGAAGGTCTGTGCTTGCTACCGGGACTTCCCCCAACCCAAAGTTTAGCTTCTTCGGCCCCATCGGTGGCCTCGAGCAAGAAATAGTGGCAAACCCTTCCATCCGATGATGCCTAGCTTTCTTAGGGAGTTGCCTTGGCAATGCTTGGCCCCGGGCCCATCATGCCCATCATCGGGTTCATCATGCTCATCATGTTCATCCTCGGCAGCTCGGAGGCGAAAAAATCTGCACCACAGTACAAAGCAATCCAGCTACGTCCCTGTCGATTTGCCTAAGACAGCAAGCCTTGGTAGATATACGTTCAGGAGTCCAAGCTAAGGCTGCTGAGGCACATCATCATGGAGGGGTCCATGCCCATCATCTTCAGCATGGACGGGTCCAGTCCCATTTGCTTCATCATTTTCTGGCAGAGGGCTTTCGCTTGCGCGAAGTCAGCACTCCTTATACATTTTAATACCTAACATAGAATGTACCGTACGTATATATACATACATACATACATACATACATACATACATACATACATGCATGCATACATACATACATACATACATACATATATATATATCTATATATATATATAAATACACAT
>CAJNJA010093163.1:0-15180 GCA_905231915.1 Symbiodinium necroappetens
TCTGTGTGCGTGTGTGTCTGTGTCTGTGTCGAAGTTGAGTGAGTGAGGTTGGGAGTGAGTGTGTCTCTAAATGACAATGACTGTGTTGGAGTTCATGTGACCAAGACAGATTGGTTCGCATAGACAGTCTGCTGGTTTCTGGATGATTCAAGGCGTTATCTTGCTGTGAAGATCCTAGGAAAGAGGAGCAGAAGGATGCCAAGGTCAAGGCGGAGAGCCAGGACCCCACCCCGGATGCGGATGATGACGACCAAGGCGAAAAGATGATTGATGTGGAGGCCATATCATCTCTTCGAGACTTCAAGTATGCGCTGCAGGTCTTGTTGCAGGAGCCGGCACGACAGCTGTCGGTGCGGCCCTTGACACTCATCTTCGACGAGTCAACCATTTATGGGCAAAGGGCTGCATGCCACGAAGCTTGGATGGTGACGAGTTCGGCTTCGACACTGTTGCCACGAAAAAACTTGTTCAAGCGTCTCATCGTGGACAAGATTCCGATGCTGCAGCGTGCTGTTGTTCGGCTGCATTTGTGCCGTTGCTGACTAAATGAAACTTCGTGTCATCGTCGGTGTTCTGAGGACATGGTGAAAGTGGAGGCCGGCCGCAAGATTTCGGCGGACACGGACCGCATGTCACGCACGCAGGAACTTGGTTGCAGTCCGTTTGTGTCGTTTGTGTGGTTTGCAAGGACAGCGATGGCTGCAATTCTATGTTTGTAGAGTATGCATATGACAGGAGCTCCGGCAGCACCTGGGTGGAACGGGGGTCATCAAGAAGATTTTGACGAGCCTTGAGATTGCCAAAAGCAAGACTGTGGTGGTCGACTTGTTCGGCCACGATGGTTGGGTTCCCCTTGCATGCTTGCAGCTGCACATCGAGAACTTGTCTATCGCATGCGGCACCGTTGCTCACTCGGATGTCGAGTACAAGTTCATCAAGGAAGGGATTGTTCCAGTTCAGTGTGTAGAGTTTAGTTAATTTTCTTGTTGAGGTATCATCCCGGATGAGATAGTCTGGAAGCTAGAGATTTGGAAAGGAGGTGCTCCTTCATGAGTTCTTCGACCGGGCCAAGACGAAGCAACTTACCATTGCAGGCTTCCCTGATTTCACTGCGGCCTTGACCGACTTGAGCAAGGTTCACACGGAGTCTGCCAGGTCTGACTACGACTACCTGGTGACTGTGCCTGTGGGTGCAAACCTCATCGTGCTTGAGGGTTTGATGTCCAAGTTCCAGAACTCGGCCTTTGCGGGTGAGTTTAATCAGGTCCTGAAGAAGCACGATGAGGAGTTCAACAAGGAGCACAAGAAGGCCAGCACGGCAGAGGCGCGGACCGAGCTGGAGAACGCTCGAAGGAAGCGCGAGGCCAACACGCCCAGGAAGCTCGAAAAGGCTTTCGATGACATGACGAAATTCCGTGAGGAACACAAGCAGTTTCTTGTTTGATTTGTAACGGACGACGGTCTGTGCCTCTTTCATGTGCTGGGGATTGAGTATCTTCTATGATGTGTTTGAGTTGCTTGGGATTGAACACATAAGGCTCATCGAAACCACGTGCGGCGACGTCACCCTGTACTACGATGCGGATGAGAACACATTGTGGGTCGGGTCGGACAAAATCTGTGCCATCCCTCCAAAGACGGAATGGCTGGGCTTCGGCTCAGGCAACTTTGTCGACGGGCCTACTGCTAAGGACGTGCTGTCCGATGCAAATGGCCGATGGTATCGCTACTCGTTGGCTGGACCCTTGTCTGATGTCATCGTGATCTTTGAAAGCGACAGAAAGCTTCCAGATGAACTCAAGTCCCTCTCCTTGTGGAACCAGGCTGTATGATTTGGGGAGTAAAAGCAGTGCCACAATTAGGAACACGTAGGAATGGTCATTCGAAGGTTTAGTTTGTGGGTGTCTCGTGGATTCTGCAATGGGTTCCAAGAAATTCGTAACAGAATGCAAACAATGAAGGCCGTGAGCTTGAAGGAGTTCCTCGTGGCCATGGAGGACAAAGGTGAGATCGTCACGTTTATGGGGCACACGAAGGATGGCGATCAGCTCAAGGTGAATGAAAACATCGTTTTCGTCATGGATGAGGTGAAATCAAGCCCGGCCAAGAAACGGCGAGTCTCGAAGGCAGGTGGGGTAGGATAGGGTAAGGGTAGTGTCGGAGATGCCCCCCAAACGGGGGTGGTTGTTCTGGGTGGGATAAGTTCAACATCAGCAGCATCACTGCCACCGTTTGGGAGGGAGGAGGTTATGGGTTGTCAACTTGTGGTGCAGAAGAAAAGGACCGATTTCCGGCCCCTCATTTCGGGCTTCAAGGGTCGATTCTCGGGTTGTGCTGTGATAGAATGATAGAAGGGGACCGATTTCCCGTCCCCCTTTTTTAGGGCTTCAAGGGTCCCGGGCATCACAACATCACGCCGAAAGTTTGGGAGCTGATGCTCATGATGCTCGTTTTGATTCCTGCAAGGAGGGGAGAGGGGAGGGGAGGGTAGGATTGGGTAGGGGTCGGGTCGGGTAGGGTCGGTAGGGTTTCCCACTTTATCCCCGATCTCGCTATTTAACTGAAAGTCAAATAGCCACAGCCGTACGGTTCATGAACTGCTCACATCTGTTGTGGCAGGTGAGGGCGCTGACTTTCGGTGCACACATGGATGCTGCAAAACTTCGCTCTGTTCGCTCCCCATTCAAGCTGACCTGGCGTGTGAGGCTCGCCACTGAGTTTGGTAACAGAGCCTGCTGTTCATAGCTCCGGTTTTGGGTTTGTGAAGCTGTGCACCCACCCTGCCAGGATGAACAACAACCGGCAGATCACTCCTGTGCGCCCTGTCTTGATCCACATGACTGAGCCGTCTGTCCAGCCAGGAGTTTTCCGAGCGCTCTGAGCGTTCTGGGCTCGCACGAGCCTGCAGTGGGATCAGCAAGCCGTCGGGGATAACCTGGGATGCTTGCCGTAGGGGTCAAGACTCCAGCAGGCTTAGTGTGGCAAGGGGAGAATGGTTTCTGAAATATCAGGTTCCAGGCTGAAGGATACTTGGGGTCATCTCATTACACAGTCAGCTGGCATTCTGCAAGTTGGTTTTATACTCTGAAGGAGTGTTATCTCGTAGACGGGCATTACTGGCATCGTGTAACAGTCCGTTCGACTTTGAATCCATTCTTTCACTTGTCTGCCTGCACGAGTCTTGCTCGGGTGCTGCACATGTAGGAACAAAGCCAAGGCCTATCGTCGTGCCAAGTGGCTTAAAGGAGTCATGGAATCCTGCTCCTCTTTCGTGCTCTGGGCCTTCATGTGCTGTTGGGAGCCGGTGTTGCAAGGTTGTGACTTGTATCAAGAACAGACTCTAGCATGCAATACATAGCACAAGGAGCCTAGGGCTTGACGAAACTTTTGCTGTGCAAGCGGCCAGTGACTCACGACAGTCATTGCGCACGGTGCTTGTCGTGACAAAGCCGAGGGACTCTGTCAGCCGCCGTAGATTCAGATCTCTCCTGTGCATTGTTGATGCAATGGCCGGTCTGCACTTGAGTTCATTTGAATTCGCTTGGAGCTTTTTGGGTTACAGGATAGAGCTGCTGACTGCAGCAGCCTGGGCCCCTTGGTTTTCCGAACATGGATGGGGCCAACACTGATACCTCCCCTTCCTTCAACTCACCTCCCTTTCAGTTGGAGACCTACGAGAACGACTTGTAGTCAATGAGTGCTGCCGCCAAGCAAGGGGAATCACAGACCCAGTCAGGATCTAAAGGCCTTCGGAAGCTTGACAGGTTCGAAGTGAAAGACAGCGACGACGAAGATGAGGATCTGGGTTCAGCTGATGAGAACCTAGAGGAGGACGACGAGGAAGAGGAAGAAGAAGAAGATGCTTCATCAAAGAAAAAACCAGCAAAAAAACATCCGAAAGCCAAAGGCAAGTCCAAGAAGAACAAGAAAAAACAAGAGAGTGACGAGCCGGATAAGAAGACGAACAAGCGAAAAAAAGATGATGATGACGACGATGAAGAATCCGATGATGAGGCGCGTGATGCTGTGCTCAGTTTATGCATTCGATGTGCTTGTAGACGTGACTCTACCATATTCAATTGCCGTGGCACTTTGATAGGTGCCGAAGAAAGGCAGAGGCCGAGGACGAAGCAAGAAGACTGAGTCCAAGCGGTCGAAGCGCACAGAGACGAAGAAGAAAGACTCCAAGAAAAAACACGACTCCAAGAAGAAGACTAAGAAAGGTGACAAGAAACGGTGCTGTGCCACCAGTGGCGGCAATGACCTCGAGTCGTTGCTGTCGCAAGCCCAGGACCGCTTGATGATGTGAATCTCAATTGAGCTGTTGAATGCTGAGTCCGGTTGCAACATGTTGTGGGCTAGGATGCGGAACGGCTCTTTGGCTCTGGATCGGCTGTGGTGTCGTCCGCAAGCGAGGACCCTTATTTATGCCTTAGGACTGACTGACCTAAGTGACCCTGCGACAACTCTGTATCTGTGTCCCACATCAGGACAGCTCCTCGTCATCGGCCGGCACAGGAACGGGTGCATCTCGGCAATCACGTACTTCATTACAAGCAATGCCTCGGGTGCTGGATAGGATCTTGAAGGGAGGATCTTTGGCTTAGGGCTAGGGTTAGTAGGTCGGGTTCCGTTTAGGGTTTCAGCGGGGCGGGTTGAAACCTGGAGCAAGCTTTGCTTGCGGAGAGCGGAACATGGTAGTATGATGATGGCTCGGATTGGGCTTTTATGGCTTCAGAAGCCTTCGGAACCCTCAAACCACCGAAACGACCGATAAAAGGGCTAAGGGCTGTTACAGCTTCAGGAGTTTGAGGGCTTGAGGGTGTCGGGCCAGGGTTCAGAATATGTGGGAAAGCCGAGATCCCGAGCCCTAAGCCCCAAAACCTTAAAGTCCTAATAGTCCAAAATAAACGCTTAAAGCTTCAAGCCCCAAAACCCAACGTCCTTAAAGACTTACTAAGCCCAAAATCTTAAGAATTTAAACCCTAAATTAAACCCAACTCCCTTAAATAGCTTGGTAAACCTTTCAGCTTCGAGACCGAAACGACTGTAAAGGGTTTTTTCAGCTTGAGGAGTTTGAGGGTGTCGGGCCAGGGTTCAGGATTTGCGGGAAAGCCGAGATCCCAAGTCCCGAGCCCCAAAACTTGAAGTTTTAAGCCCCGAAACCCAACGTCCTTACTAAGCACCAAATACCTAAATTTAAACCATAAAATTAAGCCCAAAGTGTGAGCTTCGAGACCGAAACCATGTACCTCCGAGAGCTGCTTAGGGCCATTGTTGTTTAGTTTGGTCGTCTGTATTTGGGAGGACAGCTAAGTTTCTTTGTGATCTTATGGGTGCTAATGGGGTATATATACCATGTTAACTACCTAGACCCAAAAATTATCCCGAGTACCTTCTTCTATTCCCCAAGAACCCCTAAAGAGCCGCAAACCCTCGCTACCCAGCCTCGCTACCCAGGAAGTTAATCATCCCAGCCCCATTCCCAAATATCCCTGTCCCTGCAACACTTCATCCCCACAAGGACATAATCAGCTTCAGAGGTAGTCAGCTGCACGCCCAGGAATCACAAGCAGCAGTCGATGTTGATGGTGTTTGCATCGCTCCAGCTGCAACGCCTGCCACCTGCTTGAATCGTGCGAGAGTTCCGGTGTGGGCTTCGTCGTTTTAGGTTGGATAGACATACATACATCCATCCATGCGTTCATGCATACGCACATGCTTGCGGAAAGCCGAAACTCATCTTCCTGTACTTAAACATGCACACATGTTATATCAAATTAAATGTGTTTTGCCAGATGTAGAACGCCACGGCAGGCCTTGCAAACTACTTGCTAACTACTTCCCAAACTGTCAATGCTGCATCAACTGAGGTGCTTCCCAGCGCTGGGGCAGAAGAAGCTGCTGTCTCTGCCTTTCTGACTTGAATGGGATCTACTTTGTATTCGGAAAGACTTGCTCGGGTTTCTTGGAAGGTCGGGGGCCTGAACCCAAGGGATGGTGATGTGTTTTGTTAGTTATTCGAAGGCAAACTCGTCTTGGCATGTGCTCTGTGGTGCATAGATGCTGCGCTTGTGTATGCCGGGCAGCATCTGTTTCGAAACCTCATGGGTAGCTGTTGAGCAAGGCCTGAAACCCTATATAAGCATTCTTGTCCATCTGTTCCCATCTCGTCCTTCTTTCTCCCTCTCTCTCACGCTCTCACTTCCTCTCTCCCTCTCTCTCCCTCTCGCTCTCTCTCTGTCTCTCTCTCTCTCTCTCTCTCTCTCTCCCTCTCCTCTCCCTGTCTGTCGCAGTTGTTTCTTCTCGCCAAACGTTTGTGAGTGTGTGTGTGTGTGTCTATATATATATGTATATATATATATATGTGTCAGCAACTCTGCGACAAAGACAGCTCCAGAGAACTACAGAAGGCTACTAGGTATCGTCGGATATGTGGCTCTGAGAACTACAAGAGGCTAGCTAGAGTCTATCGTTTTCTATCGTCGGATATGTGGCTCGGAGAGCCATAGGAGGCTACCATCCATCATTGTCTATCGTCGGGTATGAGGGTCTGAGAACTACAAGACTACGAGGCTAGCATCTATAGTCGTCTATCGTCTTTGTATTCTTCGGTTGTTGCTTGGCTACTATAGGCATGTTAGGCTTTCTGGCTCGGTTCCCCAATTCCAAAACCTCCCGAGGCTCCGGATATCGACCAGCTGCAGCCAGAGCTCAGTGTGTTGGCAGAAGCAGCCACCCTGCAAGAGGACTTTTTTTTTTAAGGCTTCGTGAAAATGGGTTTGTTGGGTCTGGAGCCCCAGAAGTCCGCAGCAATGCACCCTGGCTTAGATCTAAACCACCTGACCAGGTAGTCCGTGCACCAGCAAAGCTTGAGCAACCCATGCAGGGGGGAAACAGTTCATTTCGAGTATGCACATGTCGTACTGGGTATGAAACCATGGCTGTGTAACAGTGCTACATTGCCAGAGCGGGTTATCTTCCGATTTATAGGATTTTCTCACTCATGCCGACAAGCATCCGCAGGACATGGACCGCTGCTTGCCAGACGCAGCAGATGAACCAATGGAGCTTCCGGAGACCCTGCAGGAGAGCTACACATGTTGTCATGACAACATGGAATGGTTTTGTGTAGGGCTTGAAGAGTGAGTCTAAACTTTCGACGAACCGTCAGGATATGAGGTGTGTCATGAAGAATATTGGTTGTCTTTGTAACGACAAGCGATATCTGTCCAGGAGCCGACAATGGTCACCACTGATGCTGCGACTCCCAAGCTGCTTGCCACCCACAAACATGTTTGTTATTCAATCGGCACCGCTTGAGAACATGTTTCGGCTAATTCATGTTGTTGCTCTAGATGCCGTGTTCCATTTATGAAGCATCCGTCTACAAAATAAGGTCCGATGCAACAACCGTGCGGCTTGGTGATCACTTGCACAGCGCAGAGCGCAGTCCGCCACAGGACGCTGGGGCTTGTGCCGACTGAGCAGATAAAACCATATAGTCACTAGTCGAGAATCTGAAAACATTGAAATCCTTCCTGTACCTGCAAATAGATAGTTCCGGACTCCTACCGACAAGCGCCCGCAGGGCCGGGAAAACGTCGAGGGCGTCTTGGCAGATGCAACCGCTGAAGCAAAGGAGCTTCCAGGGACCCTGAAGGAGTGGAGCACGCATATCATAGTCTCGATCGAAAAGCATCTCTTTGTGATATCCTAGTGACCTAGTGATAAACACCCGCAGGACCACGAAGAGATCAAGGGCTTGTGCGCAGATGCACCCGCTGAACCAAAGAAGCTTTCCGAGACCCTGAAGGACCGAACAATCATAAAATAAGTTGATCGAGTGGCCTGGGGCATCTCCCACCTCATCGCAGTCCTGCCGAACCAAAGGGGCTTGCGGAATCCGTGAAGGAGCGAAGTTCTACTAGCAGCATCGAACAGTCGTGCCCGCAGGACCCCGAAGACATCAAGGGCTTCCTGGCAGATGCAACCGCTGAACCAAAGGAGCTTTCCGAGACCCTGAAGGACCGAATGATCATACACAAGTTGATGGAGTGGTGTCTCCTACCGACAAACACCGGCAGGACTGCGACGAGGTGGGAGATGCCGTAGCCGAACCAAAGGGGCTTGCCGAGTCCATGAAGGAGCGAAGTGATACTAGCATCGAATAGTCATTCATCCCCAACCGACAAGTGCCCGCAGGACCCCGCAGACATCAAGGGCTTGTGGGCAGATGCAACCGCAGAACCAGACGAGCTTCCAGAGACCCTGAAGGAGGGAGCTTCATGTCATGGACTTCATGGACTTATCGTGGAGCGAGTAGTATCTTCTACCGAGAAGCTGAAGCCAAGCAATGACATCAGAATCATCGCTTTGATCTAGTGCAGTGTCTGCGGCCTGCTGTCGTGAAAATGCAATCGTTGCTGCACCCGAGGTTAAAAAATCCAAAGACCTCAAAACCCCTGACCTGCTTGTTGATACTCTCAATCTTGCTCACACCAAAGAGCCTGTGCAGGAGGATCCAGCCGGTGACCGAATGGAGCTTCCGCCCACGCACACCCCGGAGGAGCGGACAAGTTGTGATTCGGGCTATAGCTTACCGGCGCAAGTATTGTAGCATTGTAGCTTGTCAGTGCCAATCGAGTCAAATTGTCGAGATGCTTGGAGCCCCAAAACAACCCATGCCCTTTAACATACATTGACCGGTCCTTCGTGATCTCATCAATGGGTCTAAGTCAGCAAGAGGGATCTCCTGGGATTCCGTGTGGTTCTGTTGCAGGGTCGTGGAGGCAGTTCATTTCCGACGATTTTCATTGATTTCATTGGGATGGAGTCCTTGATTTGTTCGAACTAGAATTAATCTCCAACCTCATGGGAAGTTTACTCCTTGGGATGTACGTAACCCGTACACGTGCTTCTTCGGGGCGCCTAGGTCTAGTCTTCCAATTCAATCGAATACCACTAATTCACGGTGAACCTGACACTGTCTTGTAGTCAGATTGTGGTGTGTATATACTGAGAAATGAATGCAGGGAATTCCAAGTCAAGAGAACGATGATGCTGTCCTTATGTGCTGTATAAAAAACATGACGATTAAGCCAATCTTGTGTGTATGGAGGCTGCAACAGTGCCAATGGATCTGGTTACACCTGAGTCGGAGATCAAGGTGACTTCGGCAGCATAGCCTACTTGATTCAGTTTTGTACCAACCTCTGAAAGGGTATCTGTTGGATCTACGAAGTGAGGTCTCTGCACCGTCCACGAAAAGACGTTTGAACTTTGAGGCTTGTGACGACACGCCTACACCCAAGAGAGCAGAGCGATCGCGGCAGCTTCATGAAGCACTGAACATCCAGATGCGAAGCCCAGTCCCAAGCGGGACTCTATCTTTGAGCAGCCCACTGCCAACACCTCCGCTTGCCAGCCCCAAGCTGGCTCAGCAAGCTACGAGAAAGCCTACGGCCGCGAAGTCCAAGACTACGAAAGGAGGTGGCAAGCGGGGACCGGGCCGGCCCAAGAAGAGCACTTCCCCGAAGGCCAAGGCCCAGCCGAAGAGTGCCAACAAGCGGTCCAAGAGCGCGAGCAAGCCGAAGCCGAGGAGCCCTAGCTTGCCGAAGAGTTCGAGCAAGCCGTCGAGCCCTACCAAGAGTGCCAACAAGCCGTCGAGCCCTACCAAGCCGAAGAGCCCCAAGAAGTCGTCGAGCCCTACCAAGCCGAAGAGTGCCAACAAGCCGTCGAGCCCTACCAAGCCGAAGAGTGCCAAGAAGCCGGCAAGCCCTACCTTGCGGAAGAGCCCCAACAAGTCGTCGAGCCCTACCTTGCCGAAGAGTGCCAACAAGCCGTCGAGCCCTACCTTGCCGAAGAGTGCCAACAAGACGAGCCCTACCTTGCCGAAGAGTGCCAACAAGACGAGCCCTACCAAGCCGAAGAGTGCGAAGAAGACGAGTCCTACCAAGCCGACGAGCTCGAAGAAGACCACCCCTACCAAGCCGAAGAGTGTGAAGAAGACGTGCCCGAAGGCCAAGGCCCAGCCCAAGCGCGTGGATGGCACCGGTCCCAGGGGCAAGCGTGGTGCACCCTTGAAGATGACTCGGGCATGTGTATACTCTCGGGGCTACCATGACAAGAGGAATACAGGTGGCAGCAAGAAGCAGGCCTGGGTTGTTTTTTTTTGTGCAAGACTTTCAAGGGATTTCGGCCTTTAAAATGCAGCTTAATGTGACCAAGCAATCCTATCTTAGCTCGTCGCCGCAGGCCAGGGCAGCCGGCCGTCGAGCTTGCAAGAAGTTCTTCGGATATTGAGCACTGTGGCGGTGCATTTTGCGACGCAACAGGACTGATCATGTTAGTCGTGAAATCAAGCATAACAAGAACCAAAGGTAACACGGATCCGGGTTTCACACAATAACATTAAGTCCTAGGCTCCCGATATGTTTTGAACCACGCTTACGAGAGAGAGAGAGAGAGAGAGAGAGAGAGAGAGAGAGAGAGAGTGAGATAAACAAATTAATAAGTGTTCACTGGGACGGTAGCCTTTACGAGGTTTTCGGGGTTAGGAGGACCATGACCTTTTGCTTGGAACCCTGCACTGTGTTCTAGACGAGGTATCTGTAATCGTATGCTCGCTGTGCTCTTAAGTTACGATCCAGCTTCGGATGTCTAAGGTATTGCTAGGGTGATAAGTCACCAAGACGGATTCCCCCAGGATCCTCATGCAGCTGGGCGTCACGGAGAAGTGCTGGCTCAATGCTGTGAAGCCATGGCATTCGATTTTAGAATGTAGGTTTCGGTCTTAGGCCTGGCGTGCTGCATGCTATCGCACAAGAGCCCCTTAGGCCCTATCAGGCATGACTTCAAGTAGGACTGCGATGCACTCGTCAGGCATGACTGCAATTAGGACTAGGAGATGTTGGATATGCCAATGCTCATGGACGACCGACAGAGAGCAGCGAACGTCTGCGCCGAAACAGGCCGTTGTGATCGACCCTGCATACCCTAAACCCCCTAAACCCTAAATGTTGAAACCCTAAATCCCTAAAGCCCTTGTTCAACCCTAAACTGTCATTCTCATGCCCGAATCATTTTGCTGAAATGCTGAGTTCCGGTTATGCTTGTCCAAGATTCCGGTTGTTGTGACCATCCCCTTAAACCCTAAACCTTAAACCCTAAACCTTAAACCCTGAACCTTAAACCTTAAACCTTAAACCCTGAACCTTAAACCTTAAACCTTAAGCCCTAGACCATAAATCCTAAACCCTAAACCTTAAAGCACTAAACCCTAAACCCCCCACCCCGCCCCACCCTACCTGCAATGAAAGAGTAGCAGCCTTCGAAGGCCAGGGCTGATGGTGTCGTGCTTGGCGGGTTCATGGTTCAGGATTTAGGGTTTCAGATTTGAGGGTTTAGGATTGAGGGTTTAGGGTTTAAGATTTCAGGGTCTAGGATTGAGGGTTTCGGGTTTAAGATGTTATGGGTGTAGAATTGAGGGTTTAGGGTCTAGAGGTTAGGTGGGTTTGCTGTTGATCTTCTACCGATCACGTTGCGGGGCTTAACGTAGACTCCTGGTTTCTATACGGTATGCACCCATCCCCCATATGCAATAGGGTGATAGTGGGGATCTTAAGATTGGGGCCTTCGAAGACAAGGGGTGTATTTCTCCAGGATCAGCATTCGAGTTCACAGGGACTGGGGCCTGGAGTATGGAGATGCGAGTGCAGAGATCACAAGCCCAGAACCCCAAACCCTACACTCTAAACGCCAAGCCTTAACTCAACAAAAATGAATCCTACCCGAGATGAATTAAGTTTAGGCTTTAAGAAACCCTAAGCCCTAAACCGTGGCAGGACCTCGTTCCGCAAAAGGAGCTTCGAGAAAGGATCGTCGAGTTCTGTACGAAACATGGTCCGGCCCCCACTGTGATTTCAATCGTTGAGGGTCCAGGATTTAGGAACAAGGGTTTCGAGTTTGGGGAACAGGTTTGAGGGCTTAGAGTCTCAAGAGCATGCCAAGGTCCTGCAACGATTGTAGTCTCCCGAGTCTCAGTTGCATGATCATTGCAATTCATACAAACTTTTAACTTCAGTCACTAGACCCAAGACCTAAAACCCAAACCCTAAACCCCAAACCCTAAACCCAAAGCGCCAGCCTCGAAACCCTACCTTAACCCCAAAGAACTACTTGTTTAAGGACTTTAAAGAAATCATACTAAGGAACCCTAAACAGCTGGGTTCTTTAGGGTCCAGGTAAACCCTCGCCACCCTGGCCCCCACAGTCTTGAACGATTTCGATGCGGAGACGCTGCCCAGGCATTGTCCTGGGCGGCGAGGCATGGACCCGTGACGGCTTCATGTCTAGACCTTAGGGGCATTTCGAGCTCGGTACTGTTGATGATAGCAATCCTGCATTACCTTAAGAGTTTGGGGTTTTAGGGTTTTGGGGTTAAGGGCTTAGGGTTTATAAGGTTTGAGGTTTCAGGGTTTTAGGGTTTAGGATTTGGGGTTCCTGCATTACCTTAAGGACCCTAAAGTATGGGGATTATGCTATATTCCTTATTATGGGTCATGCAGGGTTTTTATCATCAGCCGTAGTATGTTGTAGTATGTTCCTAGTCTCAGAAGGGAACCTTGAGGAAGACTATCTATAGATTAGCAATGTACATTTTTGTAAGTACAAAAAGGGAAGCCTAAGGACAAACAAAGTGATACACCGCCTTCGCTTCGTCAGGATTCCAGTAGGGATCCGAATGCTAAGGCCCTCGAAGAAGAGTGGTGTAATTGTCAGGGCTCTACATTTTTGCCATTAGATCACTAGAGCTTACCTGCAACCCGAATGACCTAGTTTTTGATGCTCCATACTATGAAAGCCTTGAAGGACGATCCTTCAAGAAGTGGGGTGTTCTTGGCTACAGGTGAGGTGTAGGGCTCAGGGCCAAAATTGTTCTATCAGTCGTAGCGTTTTTTTTTACCATAGTATCATATTCTGTTGCTGACAAGGATGAGGCCCGCGAGGCGTGCGAGATCCGGTGCAAACGCCGAACCTCTTTCAAGCCTGACGACCCAACGGCTGGTTTAGGGTTTAGGGTTAGGTTTAGGGTTTAGGGTTTCCTCCAAAAGCCATGCCGGTGCGTTCGTAGGTCCTGTAAGCCAAAAGGACGAGGTTCCAAACGTACCCGGATCAGAAGCCATAGACTTCCTACCCGAATGTACAAGCCGTGCGGGTAGTTTTTCTAAATTAGGGTCCCTTTCTAGATCCCCAACATAGTACGGCACCTTTATAAAAAAGGGCCTTAACGACCCTAATTTAGAGAACCATCCGTATTACAACTCCCAAGCCCCCTTCGGTCTTAAGTTACCTTTGTTGGCTCTGCTCTTGCTCCAGCTTAGTGAGGTTTTCCAGCCGGCAGCATGCTTCTTATATAGAGCCCTTATAGTACCCCTATAGAAACCCTATACTAAACCCCAAGCCCTTAACCCCTAAACCCCCAAACCCTCAAGCCTTATGGCACCCTAAACCCCTAAACCTAAACCCTTATAGTACCCCTATAGAAACCCTATAGAGTCCCTTTAAGGAGCCCGAAAAGAGACCCGGGTTTAGGGTCTGGGGATGAACTCTGCAAGTAGAGCCTGAAGCTGTGGGAACTGCAGCTCAAAACCCTAACGGGTTTAGGGTTCTGGGGTTTAGGGGTTTAGGGGTTTAGGGTTTAGGGTTCAGGGTTTAGGGTCCAGGGTTTAGGGTTTAGGGTTTAGGTAGTGGCCGTCGATGTGGCTTCCAATTGGCAGTTCATGCCGTTTTAGTCTGCAAGGTTACTCTAAGCCCTAAACACTAAACTTTAACCCCTAAGCCCTAAACCCTAAACTCCTGAACCCTAAACCCTTGAACCCTAAACCCTAAACCCCTAAACCCTTGAACCCTAAACCCTAAACCGAGATCCCAGGGTTTCCGTGCCCCAGCCGTCCCGAACCCCCCTCCCCTCCCTGATGCTCAGGATGAGCGAGGAGCAGAAGAAACTCGATCATACGAAGGTTGTCCGGCTTGGAGGTTGCAGAAAGGCATTCACTAAAAGGGAGCCGCGAGATTTCTGAAGGATTGGCGGTCTTAGGGTTTAGGGTTTAGGGAAGGATTGAGGGTATGCTTGGATACGAAAATGGGAACACGCCCTGAATTCTTGCATTTCGGGATTTAAGGAACCCTAAACCCTAAACCCTAAACCCACCCTTGTATTGGAGGGCCGAGCTCTTGCAGGGGCGAAGGCCCTGGAGGCAACGAATCTCCCACAACGAGATTGATTTTTTGAAGCACCAGGCTAAAGTAGGCTGATAACCCAGATAGCTATCCATCGGTAAAGATGAACATAAATAGTTGTTTAAATATCAAGAGAACAATACAAATCTAAGCATATATATATATAGATGTATACACACACACATATATATATATATGTATTTATATGTATTTACATACATATCCGTATAAATGTATACACACACTTATACTTATAGCCCCCATCAAAGCAGTACTTGTTCAAGTGTACTAATACTTCTGGGACCCTAAACCCTGGACTCTGAACCCTGCGGATTTCCTTCTAGGAGATTCTGGTTCCTACCGAACCTACTGTTGATGATAGAAATCCTGCATGACCTTAAGGACCCTAGGCTATGGGAATTATGGTATGTATATATATATATATATACATATACACATACATACATACATACATACATACATACACATACATACATATATATTCCTTGTTTTGGGTATCCTAAGCCCTAAACCCTAATTCCTAATTCCTGACTATGGGTACTGCAGGATTTCCATCATCAACCGTAGGAGCCCTCAAGGGTTTTGGGATGCTAAAAGGCGTATAAGGCAGAAGGGTTGAAGTTTCCCATTTTTTGGGGTGCCAGGGTCAAGTGGGTGGGTTGAGGATGGGGTTTAGGTCTTTAGCTTTTTTGGCCTAGATCCTAAACCCTAAGCCCTAAACCCCTAAATTCTGCACCTGTTCTTGGAGCAGTTTCCCCCAAAATGTTGGTTCTTGAGAGTTATGAGGTGAGTCCGGCTCAGAGTAGCCAATCTAGTGGCGATCGCTATATTTCCTAGGCTTCAACACGATCATTCGCCCCTTAGATGATGGACTAAGGAAGTCTCGGGTCACTGAACGGTTTAGGGTTTAGGGTT